>JANHGB010067583.1:0-15458 GCA_026283785.1 Coracopsis vasa
GCCCAGATCTCCCAGTGAGCTAATGTGGGACTGAATTCCCTGTCACAAGGGATTATTGCTTAATTTGCTAATAATGTGGCAGTGTAATCAGGTTACGTTGCTTGTGCTTGCTGATGCAGTAAGTCTTGATTCTTCTTTCGTAGAAGAAAATAACAAAATTCCCACTGTGTTCTGAGAAAGCTTGGGTCTGCAGTTTGCTTGATGTGTCAAAAAAGACTCACTGATTTATATTTCAGTATGAGAAATAGAGATTTAAACATATCCAGGACAGTGCTAGTAAGACATAAATATCTAGCTGAATTGTTTGGTTGTTTCCAGAAGTATGTTCATGCTTAGATTACTGATTACTGTTAGCTCAGTGGCAGAATAATTTTCTAAATGTTCTTCTAAATGAACCATGTACCCGTGTACTGTTCAGCAGTTTCCGTTCTGTTAAATTCCCTCAAACAATACAGACACTTTCAGGTTAGTTTAAGATTTTTTATTTTTTTTTTCTTTTCTTGAGAGGATTTTATATAAGAAAAGGGATTCCATCTTTCTTTGTTCATTTCACTTGTGGAAAATTCCAGAGAAATGTTATATTCTTCAGTAAATGTAATTATAAAAATTTCCTTTCAGTGTTTTCACCTGACCATGACATCATTTGAAGTTATGAAAAAGATGAGTGAAGCTGCCTGGAAACTAGATTGAATCAATTGATCAAATTCCACAATCTGATCTAAGAAAGAAAAAACCCCAAAACCTACCCAAAACCAAAACAATACCCCAGCCTCTAAAGAGCTTTGATAAGGCTAAGTTATATTTGGACATGTTATTTTTAATCCAAGGTTGCGTAATAGCATATTAATATTTTAAATACATGACAAGATTTAGGATTTGGAGTTTAAAATGATACTGAATTCATTAGTTTATCAATAAATATGGTGGTTTGTTATGTAGATTTTTAATGGTATTTAGGAGGAATATCTCATAGTGCTGTACTGCTGCATGAAGCTGTGTAGAAGGTAGCTAGTAGTGGAACTACCTGAAAGGGCCGTGTAACAGAATTTGGTGTGTTATTTTCTAATTACTATTTGATGCTAATGAAGAACTTCAGTTCTATACTGAACTAGATAGAAATGATGTGGGGACCTAAACCAGCATTTTATAGGTTGAAGGGCTGAAATTCAATACTGTGTTATTAAACAAACAAACAAAACAAAAAAAGAACTTGTTCAGCTAAACTTATGTTTAGCTGAACTATGCTGGTGAATAACTTTACAACTCTACAAGATATGTCCTTATACTGGTGAGATTACATCTTGAATACTGTGTTCAGTTGTGGGCCCTTCGCTACAAGAAAGACACTGAGGTGCTGGAGCATGTCCGAAGAAGAGCAACAAAGCTGGTGAAGGGTCTAGAGCACAGGTTTTAAGAGGAGTGGATGAGGGAACTGGAGTTGTTTAGTCTGGAGAAGTCTCAGGGAGGACCTTATCGCTCTCTACAACTACCTGAAAGGAGGTTGTAGCAAGGTGGGGGATGGTCTCTTCTCTCAATCAACAAGTGATAAGACAAGAGGTAACGGCTTCAAGGGAAGGTTTAGATTGCATATTAGGAAAAATTCCTTCACTGAAAGGGTTTTCGAGCACTGGAACAAGCTGCCCGGGGAAGTGGTCAAGTCACCATCCCTGGAGGTATTTAAAAGACGTGTAGACATGGCTCTGAAGGATGTAGTTTTATAGTGGACTTTGCAGTATTAGGTTAGCAGTTGGACTTGATGATCTTAAAGGTCTTTTCCAACCTAAATGATTCTATGACTATTCAGTCTTCACTTGAGAGCATCCGTATCTAGATGTTACTCAGGCCGAGTAGTTTGTCATCTGCCTTCTGTGAGGGTTTGATTTGGATCAAAGCAAGAGGCTTCTGTGATGGCTTAGAATGTGTTCTGGGAGTGCTTATCATAGAAGGGCAGAGTCCTTGCACAAACTAGCTGGGACGACGCTTTGAGCATTTGTACCTGAGGTGTCTGGTGAGGTAGGTCTCTTCATTTGGTTTGATACTGACTCATTTAGTATAGAGAACAAGTTGTTAAATCTGACAGTCAGACACCACCTGTGGATTTGTGATGTATCATCTTGAAGGGCTGTCCTGCATCCTTCGTGCAGTTCGTAGAGTGACACGTACTCAGTTAGAAAACCAGTGCTGGAAGAGCCAAGCACCAGTGTGCTGAGCATGCCTCCCACGTTTTCTCAAGCCCTGCAAGTATTGCAATCTATACAGTAATAGTGCTATGGATAATATCCCGATTAATGAAAGGGATGTTAATACTATTCTGTGCTAGGAATAAAAATATCAAGCCCAGTCTATTCTGAAGTGTACTAATGCAATGTTTAATGCATGACAGAACAGAATGATGCAATTTCTGTTGGAATTGACTCATCTGTTAGAGCTCCAGATGCTGCCCTGCAAGCTACTGTATCTAAGATAATTAATACAGATAAGACCTTTTAAAACATTTTATTAAATACCGATAGGTGGCTTGTGCCTTTTCTACTGAAAATATATTTTGCCTATTACAGTTAGAGGATTTCAGACCTACAAATGCTTGTGTAGTTTCACTTATACAGCAGTTACATTATTATAGAGAGAAAATTGTTTCATTTTAACGTACTCTCTGAACTTATTAGTAATTACTGGAACTGAGAAGCTGCTTTAATTTACATCAGGGGAACAAAAGGAAAAGACAAGTTTCAAATGTGACTGAAAGTAGTAGCTGAAGTACCAGATGCTGTGGCTTATAGTCCCAAAGCTCTATTAGAACTGCTTAAATGCTTCAACTTAGTGTATTATTAGTGTTTGCATTCTGGTTCTACCTGCATATATCAGTCACAGCTAAGAGCTACTGAACCATACATGAATTAGAAGAGGGTGTAGTCCTTTGAAGAGTTTACAACCCAAAAGACAAAACAGATAAAAAGAGGCCTGAATAGACATTGATTTAGCCCAGATATACAGGATATTGTATTAGGATTTCTCCATTGTCTTAACAACTCGTTTTCCCCATTATACTGTTCTGTGTATAGCTCATGCACTTAATTTTTTTTAGAAAACTGGTATTAGTCAGAACAAAGCCTGATACTAGTTCCTCAGGTGTCAGAAGGAAAGTTTATAGGACCATGAACCTTTCCAGTGACAGTGGTGAGCATGAAGCAGAGAAGAAGCTGGTAGGTTCTACTGTGCGTAAAACATTTGGGCTGACTGCCAGAGCTGGAGTTGCTGAGAGGAGGCAGTAACAGGAGGGAGTGAGACGTGGGAAGGCAGTGACGGGAGCCTAGGGAATGAAGGAAAAGAGGTTACAGTGGAGTTCAGTAGGCAACTGGAGTGATGTTCAACTTCCAAATCCTTAGAAACTGTTGAAAAATGTAATTGTTCTGTCAGCCATGAGGCTGGTGATAGTACTTGCAGTGGCAGAGGTTTTACTTCTGTGTTGTGCAGTCTCACCTTCATAAAGAGTGGGCTGGGTTCCAATGGCTTGAAGTCTGTCTTCTGGTCTGTGGTTGAAGCAGCTGTGAGGTGCTTGATCTCTCAATTATTTTACAAACAGTCCAGTAATACCTTGCAGTTCTCAGCTATGTGTGAGCTCATCAGAACATGATACAGCCTTAGTGCTAAGGACCAGATGTTGCAGCAGGTCCATAAGCAAAAGCTGAAAGGTCTCCTGTATCCTGGAGTAATTTCCGATGTTCATCAGTTAGTAGTTCTTGATTAGACTCCTTGTGTATTCCCTCTTCAGGGTTTTCATGAAGCTTAACACATAATCTAAATCCCTTTTAAGACTCTTAACTGTGCAGATGGCTTTGCACACTAGTTTTATGCCATGTGATTAGTGAGGAATTCCTTGAAAAACATTCCTCCCCAAAATCTTAGGGTTACCTTCAGTGTGGCAGCTGCAAGCAAGTTTGTGTGTCTTTTTAAATGATTCATTGTGTTAAAGACAATATGTACTCAAATGCAGGCATTTTTGCAGCAGGCTTTTAAAATGGGTTTGGTTACAGCTTTTCAGATGTTTCAGATATGTTTAATTATTTCCTATTTCTAAGAAACTAACTAAAGCATCAAACTTCATACATGATGAACATCTGTCCTTTGAAAATATGATAGTGATTATATTTTCCTTGAAGAATACAGGAAAACAAGTCATGACTTTCTGAAGTGGTCTGAAAAACTTAATCTGTTTTGTTTAAAATACATTTTAAATAAATTCAAATACAGCTATTAAATCAGGAAGTAATGAAACTGGGCTCCTAATTTTTCTATAAAATGCATACACAGTTACGCCTGATAAAAAGAATCTTGTTATGTTGTCAAAATATGAACAATTAGCTTATCAGTATTGAAGATATAGAAAACAACCCCAAAACTCTCAGCAAGTGAATGAAATGTATTCTATATAAATATTTAAGTACAATGAACTTTATTTCTACAATTTGGAAACGGGTTAACATCCCTTTCTTATTCTTTTTTCCTCCTGTCCAATAATTGAGATAAGCACAAATGAGTAAACCAAAGCGTATGATTTCTGAATTAAGTTTCTTCTCATTAATCCTTCTTTATTTTTTATTTTTTTCACAGATACTTTCAGTAGAACAAACTTTCAGGAAGCGAAGTCCTTACTCTTGATTCCCTGGTATCAAGGACTCATCAGGCACCATCTTTAGCCTTATTGCTTCAGTATTCTTGGCCAAGCAGAGGGAGAGCTTTCTTCAGCACTTGTCCATCTGTCTCAGCTGAACCTGACTTCCTTGCTGATTTTCTCTTATTACAAATGCCTAAGAACAGCAAGGTAGTGAAAAGAGAACTAGATGATGAGGTCATTGAGTCAGTTAAGGACCTTCTCTCTAATGAAGACTCTTCAGATGATCCCTTTAAGAAGAGTGAACTTATGGTTGATGATCAAGAAGAAAAAGATGTTGATGTTGAAGAAGGCTCAGATGTAGAAGATGAAAGACCTGCTTGGAACAGCAAACTCCAATATATTCTGGCACAAGTTGGATTTTCTGTGGGATTGGGGAATGTGTGGCGATTCCCATATCTGTGTCAGAAAAATGGTGGAGGTAAGTCTTGTGATAGATGGTCATATCTAAATGATGAAGCTAACCTAACAGGTTTCAAGGTTAGCAGAGGTTTCAACAACAAAATGTGCTCCATCATGTCAGATTTTCCCTTTAATTTCTACCAGAACCTATGAAGAGAAACCCATATTCTCTTTATTTAGTGAGACACATCTGTTAAAGTAAGTAGCAGATTAAGACTCGATTTACTCATTTTAGGGAAGAAAGCTTTTGATATGACTTTAACTAGTGGTCAAACTAGTGTCTAAGCAAAACACGTATTTACAGAGAGGTTGCATTATTTAGGACCTGGCTATTGTTCTGCTAAAGTGTTCTTCATAGTACTTGAACAATAAATCAGGGCATTATATCTGCATCCACTTCAAAGACTAAAGCAGCATTCAGTCTTCAGTATTTAGCAGTACTAAGCTTCACACCTTTACTTTTTAATTGCTTTTCATTGCTTTTAGCTCCTAGGCCATTTGATCATAATTTATTTCCTGCAAGAACAACAAAATACTGTAGGAGTGAAAAGGTTTTTCTTACTGATAATGAAGAATTTAAATCATTACCTTAAGAGAATGCATTTGTTTTGTGGTGTTATATAGTTAACTATTTTCCTAAACAACAAGTTACCTTTCACTTAGAACATTAACATCAAGCTGTTTGTTTGTTAGCTGTCCACCTGTGGTCTTGAATGTAGTATGAAGTATGAGGCTGGAGACCGCCTTTCCTCTAAATGCAAGATTAGTGTTTTATCCTATGCTGTACTGTACACTACTATACTACATTAACGCACATCCTGTTGTAGCTATTTACTTGGCTGAATTCAAACCAAACTTGTCACCCTCTATGATACAAAAAGTGACTCTGTACTACAGAATAAAAAATACAGAACAAGATTTTATTCATGCTGGATTTTAAAAGTTGAATGACAAAACTGATGTGATTGAGGAATATAGAAATAAGCCTAGAATATGATCAGAGTATAATTCTTTATTTGTTTTCTCTCGGGCAGTTCAAGCTGTAAAAATGAAGGTTATACTATGAAATATTCCATCTCCAGGGTAAAATTATTATAGAATTCTTTTATATCTAGTTATTGTAAGATTATTTTTTTTTAATTCTCATTTAACTTCATTTTTTTTCTACTTTATTCTGGAGAGAAAGCAATTAAATGGTTTATTTAATGATTCCTGTGGAATCTAAAATTTTCTTCATCTGTAACTGTAATATTAACTGAGAAAACTCGTTAAATGTAGTTTCTCAAAGCCCATAGCTTTTCAGTGGATGGCAATCTCATCTATTCTACTAGACACAGTATAGAATTGATCAAGTATTGTTGCTATTTGAAAAAAATAATACATATGCTAATAATTTTAAACCAAACTGGTTCAGAGTTAAAGTTGTAGCTATTAAAATGTTAGAATTTCTTCCTAAGTATGGATGTCAGGATGTAATCTCAAGGATAATGCACTAAAGCAGTTTGTTCTGTGTAGTGGTGTCCCTTTTGAAAGTCTCTGTTTGATGTAGTTAGTTCTTAAATTTGCAAGATCATTGGATTGTCCTTTGAGCGAACATTAAAGATCCATTAGTGTGCTGCTTAGGCTGTTTGATTCATACCATTAGGAGCTTTTAAAGTTACTCTGCCAGCAAGTGTTAATTTAATTCAGATAAAATTTAAATTCATTTGGTTAAAAATTTCACATTGGGGGAAAAACAAAACCAAAAAACCCCACCAACCTTCAGACATTATTGCACTTCATTAATCAAACTTGGAAAAATAAAAAAAACCCTTCACTTCAGATTGACGTTAAATGTTTTCCCCTTTGCTGTGATTGCAGGAACTTGGATGTGGAGTCTGTGGAGAAATAATGTTTTCTCCACATTGCTGAGCCAAGGATGTATTTGGCTTTCACAGTAATTTTTCCCCATTTTAATGAATTGCAGCCTTCAGAGCAGCAGAGAAAAGCAAGTGATCATTAGAGCTAAAGCTTTCTTGGTGTTCAAGTTAACCATAATGCAGGATGGTGAGGGTGACACAAAATGTTGAAACATAAAGTACATTGATGCCTGTATATGTGTCTGCAGATGGAGAGATAATTCTCACAAGTAAAAGAATAGGAGGAGGGAAAAAGGAAGGAGGGAAAAATTCAAATGCATGGTGAGAAAATCTACATCTACATTTTATGAGGTTCCAGTTTTCTCCTACATGTTTAATTCTAGGTAAAGGAGTGGTTTTATGCAGCCCACTCTAAGTATCAGTGTCAGAACTGCTCTGTAGTCTTTTGCTGAGAGAGTGTTACTATAAATACCTGTTAAAGTCTCTGATACAAGGTAAACAGCCTTTCTGTGGATTTTCATTGGAGCTGTTTCAGTGAAACATGGCTAGGTCTCCACCTTCGGTTTTGTCCAAGCATTTTGCATTTTCTTCCCTATGTTTTAGGAAGTTATATCTGACAAATACCATCAGGCAAGGGGAGTATAATAAAAAGTGGTAAACCAATAAACATACTTAAAATTTAGACCAAAAAAAGAAGTAAACCCCATAGTTACTCATTAGTTTCCTTCACAAGTTTCTTTGAACATTTAGTGTTCCAAAGCCACCAGTAAAGGAGAAGACAAATCCTAACCACGTAGTAATCTTCAATTTTGCCTTTTTTTAAAGAAAAAACCAAACCCGACCTTTTGTAAACAGAAGAACAAACCCAACAAAATAAACACAGAAAAGATACAGCCAAGTTAGCCCAATTAGATGTATATTATAAGAGGATTTTGTGGGGAAAACATTGGGTGTTTACTGCCCTGTTTTCTAGAGAGATTAGGTTTGTTTATGACTATGGCCTGTGGTATGCCAGCATTCCTGACTTCAGAGCTCTGTACTGCTTAGGTAAGTTATTTGTGATACCATGTTTAAAAGTAACTTGTGTATCGCTACACTGCACTGATGCTTCCGTCCATAGGTACTTTTCTAATCAGTGTTTCTGGGTCTGGTCTGCACCACCAAAATAACTTCACTTTATTTCTTGTGATCTTTTTCACAGTTTTCTGCTGTTGTTTTCATTCATATAAACTCTTAAATATTTAGAGTAATACTTGTAGGGGTTTTGTTAGGGCTCAACTAAGATACAGCTGGAGTGGGTAGCTCTTTGCTGGCTTTCACACTTGGCTGGGAGGAGACTGAGCACTTCAGGCTGCTCATTTTCTAGACTTGGAGTGAGACAGAGGGCCCAAAGGAGTTAGCCTTTGTGAATGAGGGTCTGAAGATGTTTAGTAAAGTTTTGAGGAACTGATTATAGATCTCTGCCTACTTCACCTCTGTCCTCACCACATGTCCTCCTTACCCCTGGTAAGCAATGCCCAGTTCTCATCTGACACTTAAGGTACCTATTCCACTCGTTTTCAGTGTGTTACAACTGAAAAAAAGCTGTTTATTCCTTGATGACTCAAAAAGGTGGTTTGCACTGGAGCTGGGTATTCTCTAACTTAGCCTTAGAAGTTTTTTATATTTATAATTTTTACACTATACAGTTTATTTATTACTCCTTTACTATATGAAGACAAATATGTATGTTTGTTCAGATAGGCACAGTTCCTATATAACAATTTCAGAACCCATGTTAGCATGCAGTAGGTTCAGAGCTGCCTCAGCTTCCTATGAAAATAAACTACTCAGGTGTACCCAATCTTGCCATAAGGCTAATAAATAGTGACAGACTAGACCTATATTTGCCTGCAGCTTATAGCCATCACCTGGTGAGTAGCTTGCATACCTTGCGCTTTTTTTCAAAGAGCTATTTAAAGTTTATTCGATTTTGTTATCATTTCCCTTTAGGATTAGCAGAAATAAAATGGTACTTTCACATATTAAAAGGAACAAAAGCAAACAAAATCAGCTGTTCTGCTAGATTAGGTGATATTTGAGTGTTATTATGAAGACAAGTGAATATAGTTACTTAAGAGGTGCTTCTAGTGCTGCATATTATAAGAGGATTTACTTGGAGTGTACAAAGTACTGCACACCCAATTGTGTTGCATTTTGATGAGCATTAGCTTAATTTTCCTGATTTTTTTTTTTTTTTTGTGGTCTTTTTAATATCTCTGTGATGTAAAAACTCAAAAGAACTAGTAAAAATGATAAACAGATAAAAGTTATGAGCAGCATAGTGAAATCTGTAGCCATTATGTTTTGGAGGTAGACATGTGTAGAGTCACATCATGAGTCTTTACATTTAAGTGTTCTGTATTTTATATCAAAATATCAGTAGATCGAATTGTTAAGTTCTGTGGTCCAGCAGCTATTGCTGAGAACTGCTGAGAAAATAATATATAAACTCTAAATACTGGGTAGTCGTTATAAGCTACAGTCTGATTGTCTAATACAAGCAGAATGGGAGCAAAGCAGATATTCCCTGGTATTCCCAATGCTGAGTATGAATTCAGTGGCTTCATTATTTAGCTTTTGATCAATAATTCATAATCAGTGTCTTGAATTCACTGATGACTTCAGTACTATTTTGTGAGCTCAGACTTAAACTGTATGATCAGACTCAAAATTCATTTGTACTTCAGTGTGCCGAAAATGTCTATTTGTATTGTAATTCTTCATTAAAGCTTATTAGCTAAGGGCATTTTCATCCTTTAAGCGCAGTTTTGTAAATAGGCATACCTGAACTTACTTAAATCGTGAAAGACTAGTGACAGAAAGACTGTCCTATCGGTAAGATAGACTGCAAACCTACAGATAAAACATAAAACCTTTTATCAGATTTTCCTGATAAAAACAATTTGTATTTTGTAATGGTAAATATTTTCACTTATAGGAGCTTCGTAGACGGTAAACCTATAGTGTTTTGTTGCCCACTTTTCATAACTTCGAAAATTTTAACATTCAACATTAAAAATAAGTCACAAGAAACAATTTACCAGATATTCCATTGTGGTGGTTGGTTAATTACAAAAAAAAAAATAAGAAATCAAAGCAATGCTGTATACAGTATTAACATTCACCAGTTCCTGCAATTTTTTGTGTCTTTATTATTCATTCTAGTGAAGAAGGATGAAGGTTTGTTGTTTGGTTTTTTGTCCGTATGATACCGAGATAAATTTTCTAATATCAAAGCCAGTGTTTAAGGCAAAAATATGCAAAAAAAGTGACTTTACAGTAGAATAATTTTGAATATATAGAAGGGGAAATCTGGGAATCCTGAACTGCACAAAATTGTAATATTCAGAAGGCTGCATAGAGGGTAGATGTAGCAGATGATATAACTAATTGTAGGATGCTGTTCAAGGCCAGCATGTATAGTTTATTGTTCTTATTCAAATAAAAATTATCCAATATTCTAACTCCAAGGACACATGTTTTCATGCACTAGCAACTTAGAGGCATACTGACCTGTTTCCATAGTGATTCTGGTCTGTGATGAAGTGAAGATGTCGTACAGTTCTTCGACGTCTAGCTTCAAGAGAAGGCTGAAACAAAATACTTTTCTAGAGTTGCAGTGGTTTCATGTTATTTATAGGGCGTAGAAGCCCTTTGCAGCTGTGATATACCATTGTATCATCCACCAACGTCCGAAGTGTATTGCACTGAAACTCACAGGTACACTATTTTGCGCTATGTACTTTTTCGGGAAAGGGCGCAAGATGAAAAGGAAGCTCAGCAGGTTGGATTGATGAAAAGACCAGCGCTTCAGCTGCTCTGCACAAGCCCTGCAGTATACAGGTGAACTCTGCTGGCTACACACACTGAATATAGGATTGTGTCATATGTAATGCGACATGGATTTAACACCATATTTCTGTAAATCACTTAGTTGAACCTAACTGATAAATCCTGCAACTTACATTGATACTGCACCATAAACCACCCATGACAGCCCAGTCTTTAAACGTGTTTAACTTTGCAGCCTTGTGATTAAGGTTGTGGACTGGGATACTGAAGAGCTGGGTTCAGTTCCTGCTCTAGTACAATCAGCCGGTGGGATACAGGGTAAGTCATTTAGGGCCCAATTATTTTCAGCTGTTTAGGCTTGTCTGTGCACAGCTGTGCAACACCTGTCTGATTAAGACCTCAGGTATCATTCACAGTAGTGTTATATGATGAAGAAACTATGTGCTGTTGGCTTTCAGTTAATTGTATGACCAAATTTTTAAAGCTTGTAATGCCAAAGCTTCTCACTTGCAATGTGAGTTAACTGTACTTCTGTCTTGCAGAAATTTTGAGAGAATGTAGATGATAAATCGAGGGTGTTTAATGGTATTATTTGTCTTACATGTTCTTAGACAGGTGGTCCCCCTCATTTTGGAATGTGGTTGATGCTCTATTCCTCAGTTTTCCTTACATTTGTTTCCTTCTGTCTCTGTTGTCTCACTTTTCACAGTAGACAGTAAGTCCTTTGCATTCTTTCTGTTTAGTGCACATAAGATGATACACAAAACACCAAAATACTGGACGGGAATGTAGTTGCTACCTCAGTAGAAATAGCACTGAAGTGTCCTGCAGTCAGTAGGTAGACTATGATGTTTGGCTCTGTAAAGGGCGTATTGTAACCTCAAAACTGGTATATTGTTCAGAGCCTGGCACAGGTTTTGACCAAATGCTGCTCAATGTCATTGATATCATATTATCATGTCATGAAAATAAAACACAAGGAGATATTCCGTTCTAATAATAGCCTGTAGACTGTGAGGTAAATAAGATCAGTATCCTTTGTCTGGTCCAGCAGGTTTTTTTCAGGTTTTATTCAGGTTTTTTTCAGGTTTTATTTACTCTGTCTTTTTTTCCTACTATTCTTAGACTTGAGACTATAGTTACTCCATGCTTAGCATCTTTGCAAGATCTTTGGAGTAAAAGGTGATGTCCAGTTTTTCTGTGTTTTATGAAGAGCAAAATAGCAAGTGAACCCACATAGGAGTGGAAAGTACCAGAAAATCTGCAGTCTCCTGCACAGCTTAGGAAAATTTAACTCTTCTAAAATAAACTGTGTTCCATGAGATAAGCTACCTACTAAGGATATGCAAATGACAGTGTATTTTAACTCCAAAAAAAAAGGCCCTAGAAAGTTGACGCTGGATAAAGAAACTTGAAGTAGGACTTAGCTGGAGTTGAGGATAAATCCCAAATTGGTTTCTGAAATTTGCTCAGCTTTTCACTCGTTGCAGAGGTGAACAAATTGATTATACAACTTAATAGCTCAGAGTCTAAGCTCCTGATGTCTTTAGATTTTTGCTTTGTAGCTTGCTCTGACATGCTGCAATCTGCATCTCTCAGGTGCTTTTCTTCAGCCTTACAATGGTTGCAATCAAAAGTCCTAAGCCTTAAGAGTTTGTTGGCCAGCACAGTATTCTATGTTGCAGTGTTAAGAGCCTGGCATTTGAAAATTAGGTGCCACGTTGCTGATTGCTGATGGCTGAATGTTTTGTTAGATCTAGTGTTTAAATACTCTGCAACACCAAGGAGTAAGTCAGGCTCTGAACTTTTCAGTGTGCTTAGTGTATGAATATATTTGCTTCCTATTAGTTTCACTGAAATAAATGAAAATATGTGCTTAAGTTAGTATTGTATGACCACTTCCTAGGAATAAAATCTTGAAAAAAGGTGTTACACATATGTACAAAGGTGAAATAACAGTTGCATTTTGGTTATTTGAGCCTTTTTGAGTAATGCGAGATCTGGACCTACAATACTCCATCTAATTTCTACCTCATGTTCCTAGTCTCGTTCTGGAGCCTGGTAGAAATGGGCTGATGTAGTGTTTTGCTTAGCTGGGTACAATCACTATCTGTATATTGTGAAATCCTCTTTCTGAGCATCTGAAGTGCACATGGAGAAATCAACAGGAGATCTTTTGAAACTGTTTTAAGATTGGATGAAATTAAGAATGTTACGTGCACAGTATTTTCTGTATTTCTTTTATAAATTAAGTCTTGTTGCTGTGTTAAGAAGTCAAGGTGTTGAGTGTTTTAAGAGATGTTGATTCAGCTCCTGACTGCATCACTATGTATCTTGAAAGTTTGATTAATTGTCTAGAATTTCACACAAGTGAACAACTAGTTTAAATAGTAATTCACTTTCAGTAGGGTTTGCCTTACAATGTTACAGTGCTTTGGAAATTTGCTCTCTCTGGGTTTTTCCTATCTTAGAAGATGTATGGCCAGTTACGTCACATAAAATTACTCTTTGCGCATGATCAGAAAAGCTTTGTGGACGCTAATTCAAACTTGAAGCTGTTAGGTTTCACATTTGTTATGTCAAGGTCTGACCCTTTTCCACTCACTCTGACTCTTTATTCCTTTCATAGGTGCCTATCTTGTGCCATACTTAATCTTGCTACTGATAATAGGGATTCCACTCTTTTTCTTGGAGCTTGCTGTTGGGCAGAGGATCCGCAGAGGGAGTATTGGTGTATGGAATTACATCAGCCCCAAACTTGGAGGAATTGGATTTGCAAGCTGCATAGTAAGTTATTAACATTAATTGTGTGGTTTGTTTTCTAGACTTTCTGTTTTGCTGCAGGGAAAGGCCACTGATCTGTAGTTGAGCATCAAGGTCAGTTTACAATGTTTTGGGGGATCTTAAATTAAAACATTAAAAAGTGTTGATATAGATGTGTCTGTAAAACCACTTGACTTGTATTTTGTGATTCTTTTGAAATTAGGAACTAGGGAACAAAGTAGTCTTCTGGAGAAAAAAAGCCTGTAAAAGTATAGGAGTTATGTGATAAATGCACAGAAAAGCAAAAATTTTGTCAAGTACTTTAATTGAGCAAGATATTCAGTTCTTTTTCTGACTTAATTAAAATTAGGTTCAGTGGCTGATGTGCTAAAATATGCGGAAGTTCAGTTGGGATTTTTTTCTTATTTTTTTAATTTGCCAATGTAGTTGCGTTTATTAACTTTTTTATCTGTCTTTTTTTTATAGGTGTGTTTTTTTGTGGCCCTGTACTACAATGTCATTATTGGATGGAGTCTGTTTTACTTTTCCCAGTCTTTTCAGCATCCATTACCATGGGACCAGTGTCCTTTAGTTAAAAATACATCTCATACCTGTAAGTCTATGTTAATGTTTTCAAAGATTCAAACCAAACAGAGAAACCCCCTCCCCCCCAATTCAAAGAGATACTTGTGGGGAAAGAGTGTTGCATGCAAAGCTGATTTTGCATCTTAATGCGATGTCACATTATTATACTTAGAAAAAATGCAACAAAACCCCTAATTTAAGATAAATATACTATATTTTGAAAGGAGCATCACTGTCAACAGCATTTTAAAGAGTAATGAAATAAGGAAAGTGCTGCTTAGTGTGTTGCAGGAAAAAAAAAAAAAGTTCTGATTACTCCTTTCCTGATGTTCAGACTGCTTTTTATGCTTACTTGCTGAAAAATAAAGGTGGAAGGATATTTCTACACTCCAATTGGTAGAGTACTTCCTGGTGTTGCATTACTAACAAAGCAGAAAATTGAAAACTGTAAACATCAATGAAATACGTGTGATAAAAGTATCGTTTGCTTTGTAAACCAGTGGAATTGAGATAATTGGTCATTGGTTTGTCACTATAATGTGATGGTCTTACATGGACATATTATGCAATAGCATTAAAAGTTCTTTATTCCTTGGTTTTAGTTATCTTGCAACAAGTTACAGACTTTGCACACTTTGCATTATCCTTGCTATTGAAATAGAAAATGCTTATTTTAATTTCTTTCTATTTCAGATTGCATTTTTTTTTTCAATTACCTCTATTTTGTTTGTTTGGTTTTTTTTACTGCTTTAATAAAGAACATAATCAGGGACATTTAAAAAGTTGTATGACATTTTTATAGTGTCTTTGCCTGAGTTCCTTGCTTCAGTTGCTTGAAATAATCGGTATTTGTGAATATTGGCACACAGATAGACTGAGTTCCACAAGCTATTGTCTATTAATTGAGCCACAGTGATTGTTTATGTACTCTTACCCTGCCTAAATAGGAAGGTACAGTGTGTCAGCCTAACTTCAGCAGAGGTCATCTTAACTATGCTTACACAAAGAAAAGTATTACATGTGATAACTTCCTATAATTTTTGACAGTTTATTTCAATGAGGATCTGAAATCTGTGTTAGGTTTCTTCAAATGAGTGTATCTTTCTTTTCTTTTCTTAAATTACCTTGAATCAGGATAATAAAAAAAAAACTTCTGGAATGCACGCAGCAACTTTCATTTAACGTTGCTGTGTAGAAGCCAGTTTTTCTTTTTCTCATCACTTTGGTGATGATCATAGAATCATATAATAGTTAGGGATGGAAAGTACCTTAAGATCATCTAGTTCCAACCCCCCTGCCATGGGCAGGGACACCTCACACTAAACCATGCCACCCAAGGCTCT
>JANHGB010067584.1:0-21665 GCA_026283785.1 Coracopsis vasa
ATAAACTTCTTCCTAAGACAAAGTTTTAAAGACATTTGCTCAAGAGGGAAATTGTTAAGATATCATGTTTAATTAATGAGCGACAGGCGCCAGGGTTAGGGGCTGCTCTTCCTCCCTTCTTCCCTCCCTCTCCCGGCCCGTCTCCTCCCGCCAGTACCCTCTCCGCCTCCCTCCTCGGCCCCCTCTCCGTTTCCAGGCGTCCCCTCCCCGTTCCTTATCCTCGCCCTCCCAAACCCCGACAGCTTCCCGGTGCAGCCGCGGCGCCCGCTGCTGCCGCTTTCCCCGTGCGGAAAGAGTGAAAACGCAGAAAACACCCCCAAATCCACAGCTCCTGCGGGAGCCACGCGTGCCGGGGCCGGCTAAGGGAAAAGCACACCGGCACCATGCCGGTAACAGGGATTCGAGCGGGCCCCGGGCGAAAAAGCACCGATTCGCACCGGGAAAAGGGAAGGGGGGTGGGGGCACCCACCGTGGTCCGGAGCCACTCTCGACCGCGCCGTCAGTTCGCTGCCGCCCGTGGCTGCGCTCCCATCCCCAGCGCCGTATTTATAACGCCCATCTTAAAACAAGGTGTTTCCCAGTGCCACCCCCAGCTCCGCCACCACAGATAAAGGCGGTGGCCGCGCCGTCTCCGCCCCTCGCCCCGCCGCGGGGGCGGGACGGGGCCGGGCCGGGAGTGAGCTGAAGGAGATCGCGAAGGATGCTGCCCAGCTTCCAAGTGCGCTCGGTTGTTCTTGTTTTTTTTTCTGTAAATACCCGCATCGGTAATTAAAAGTTCATTTAGACACCAGAGGAGCCTTGATTCTGGGAACTTGTGTGCAGCTGTGCTTGCGGAGAGGTGGGGACCGGAGCCCGATGAGACCTGAGAGGGCTTCCTGGTGGGAGGGTGACGGGGAAGAGCAGGGACAGCAACTGGGATGGGTCCTGCGCCGCGGCCCGGCCTGCCTCCTAGTGGAGGATCTGTGCAGTGCGTCCCGGGGGCTGCCCGGGCTGTGGGACCCGGGCCGCGGGTGCTGGGGTGTGCTGGCGCTTTGGGAGCTAGGTAGTTTATCAGGGGCCCGCAGGTTCTTCACTCTGACTGAAGCTGAGGAAATACAGGGCATCTGAAGGCGTCAGTTCAGCGGGGTGCTGTTGTTGTGGCTGTGGCGATTATGGGAGGCAGCGAGGTACAGTTTGGGTGTAGCGGATGGATTGAGGCGGGAGAGCTTGGGGTGCAGGGACACAAGACTGTCCTGGCCAAGGGAGGGCGAGTTTGGAAGCAGGTGTAGGAGGGATGTGTTAAGCAACTGCCTGACCTTGCTGCTCTCACAAAGGAGGTACGCTCCTGTGGGAATGTCCAAAATGGGGAATATGTAATGGATGAATATTCAGTCTGCTCTAATGTTCTCAGTGTTGTGCAGGAATGAGGCCTGAAGTTTGTAGCAAGAGTTCAGGCTATGATGAAGTTAAACTTGATAATTAATGTGTAGAGGTAGGGGTTGGAGTTTGTAATGGATGTATGTTCAACCTGATGTAATCTTCTTGGTTTGTTGTCAATATGTTTGTATGCATTTTGTAGGGGCAGAAAATGAGTTTTATAATAGACTAGGTTCAGCTTGTGAATGGTGGTAAGAGACTGTGAAAAATGAAGAGGTATATCCAGAGTGTCAGTCAAGCATCTTTAGGAAATTGACATTCTAGCCATCCAGGTATCCTATGATTTCCTTTACCCCTACCAGGACACTTAGCTAATGAATCTAAATATAATAATCTGAGATGATTCCTCCTTAGCTTCCGGAATTGGAAGCTCTGGTGCCTTTGATGTGCATGTTCCTTTTGCAAGCTTGTTTAAAGTGGATAGAAAACGCTGCTAAGGATTAAAAATAACATGCCTGGGAGAGGAATTCATTTGGAATAAACTTTAAACCTAGGGGAGGTCATCACTGTAACCTGGAGCAAGGCTAAGGAGGTCTAAAGACACCAATTATGGTAGTTGTGCAATTGAAACAGTGGGGACCTGACAGTATGACTGATAAACAGCTAGAAAATTAATGAGCGGAATGCCTGTCTTCCATCAAAGGCTGCCAAATGTCTGTACAAGATACTACAGAAGACACTAGCAGTACATGCAGACCAAAACGCTATTTAAATATTTGTGGCATGAGCTGAACACATGGTATTGCTAATGACTGGAGCTTGTGTGCCCACTGCGTATGGAAGCAGTAATTAATCACTTTAAAATTACACAATAGGAGACTATAATTAATAAAAGAATACATGACATAGCGTATGAAAGAGAGGAAACACAACTTGGATCCTTTGGACTCAGGATGCCAGACAGTAAGAATGCTTTTGATCACTTACAATGTTTTTTTTGTCACTGTACAATATTGTGCTTTTTGTCTGATTAATCCATTTTTTAATCACTTCAAGTTTTCCTCTGATACAGGAAAAGAAATGCCTCTAATGCAGAGTGAAAGAAACAGCATTCTGGAAGAGACAGGATTATATGAAGACTTTGGTGTAGTGTTTGCTATATCTCAAAGTCAGGGTGCTTGGATAACCTGCACATCCAACAGTTACCAGCAATCACCAGGGCATTCCTGGAAGCTCATGGTAGATGCGAAAGAGGCAACTTATATGAACAATTACAAGTATCATCAATTTGCATCCAGAACATTGACATAACTTCCTGAAGAAAGCCTTCATTTACTTAGTGACATGCCTGAAGGCATTAGACAAGGTTTAGCAGAGAAAGTAAAAGAAACAGTGGTGTTTTTACTAGTCCAGTGGTATGAAACCTGGCGTAAGTGAATTTCAGCTCCACATCTGACCTCAGCTTCCCTTCAAAGCATTGGAACTACGCATCAGGACACAAACCTGTGTATTGCACAGTCCATCAGCCACCAGATGTGTCAGAAAAAAGTTTCAGAGACCTCCTGTTTTAGGCAGATGCTACATAATCACCCTTCAAGCTTTCTCCTAAAACCCTAATGGTAGGAAGTGATTGAGGCCTGGGACACCTGAGAGTTAACTGCTCTAGTTGTGCTATAGTCCCTTTTACCCAAGTGCTTTTCATGTAGCTTCGGTGAGCCTGTGCTCTGTTCGTTGGGCCATGATACTGCCCCCTCTGAAAAGCCACAGACCCTGAAATGCATCTGGCTGTGTTTTTAAGAGGTAGCTGTGTTAGAAAAATGTATAGCCTTGTGTTTCCTTTGGGGAAGAGGGGATCTCTTGCTGTACGGCAGAGTGAATATGCCTTTTCACGCTGGCAAATACTACTGAGTATTCTCCCACAGAAACTGAGAACACTTGATGAATCAAAGCTTCAGAGTCAGTCTAATCTGTGCCCAGTTTTTCAACACCATGTGTCGGTGTGCGATAGGAAGCTGAGTAAGGGAGTGTAGGCTTTCAACGTAGGGCCTCGTGATATGGTTGAAATATAAATGGTAAAAATAACACAGGGATTTTCCAAGGGGTTTGGTGTTGCAGTCTCCATTACCTGCAATAGGCTGATGGTTTGAAAAGACCTTGGATCAGTTGCTGTGTATACTGTCCTAAAGAGCCTTTTGAGTCATAAGTTATAGTCATATTGCTGTGCAAAGCAACAGTTTGAGCTCTTGATTGCATGTGACACACACTTGTAAATGGTCATGTGAATAACCTGTTTTCAGACCGATGAAAATCTTACATAGTGTGTTCTTTCCTAAATGCATTAAAGGGCAAATATTTCTTTGGGGAGCGTTAGTGCCATTAGCAGCAGCTTCTGCTTTTCCACTTTCCGGGAATTTAATAGCCTTCAAATGCATAGACTTCTGAAAATGTCAAAGTATGAGCAAAGGGGAAAGGACATTATATCCATTCAATTGCAGACTTGGAGTATCACAGGAAATGATAGTTCGCCCCTTTGCCTGAACAAGAAGGTTGATGGGATTAGTAAACTGAACACTGTTCATGTGAATAAGTTGTATACTGTATGCTTTTACAGAACATTACCCATCTAATAGCTGCACAGAGTTTATTAGTACGTAAGGCAGTAACATGCACAGTATCCTTATTTGTTTGTGGGTTTGTTTCATTACGTTTTCTTTTATAAACTAACCAAAGCTGTTTAAAACAGCTCAGCAAGCCTTGCTATTTTTTTCAAGTCAGTTTTTGTATGTATGTAAATTCTAACACCAATAGTGCAAGGATTGCCTCTGCTATCACTGCATCCTGTATCTAGAAAAAGAAAGTCCTTCTAGTAGTAGAGATCTCAAGGTACTGCAAGAACAATTAAACCCAACACAAATTCATGTGGTCCAAGTCCCTCCACTGGTGCATATGTGTCTCCTGATGTGTGGTCATTAGCAAAATCAATCACCACACTAAGGAGCAACCACTTTATAAATGTGTCTTAGCAAATAAAAATACGGGCTATAGAATTTTAAAATATTTAAAAGCAAATATCCTATCAGCTGAATTTTACAAATATCCTCATTGAGGAAAAAAAAAATCCAATATAAAACCTAGAATGACCTCTCATGCAAGAAATAAGGGATTTCCAGAACATATTCTGCTCTAGAAACTGGAGCAGAAATGGTCAATGTGAAATTTTAACAAGCTCTTGACCTTCGCTAGCCCTTTATGCATTTTCATGAAATGGTGTAATTCATTATTTCCAGTGATGTGTGCAGAGTGGTGGGTCAGTTTACTTTGTATTCATTTATTCAGTCCTGAGTAATCTGTCTTTAATAGAGTGCTGGAGTGTGTCAGAACGAACAATTAAACTTGATTGTTAGAGAAGACAACTTGCCATTATTGCCAACATTAGTTGTATGTGCTTTATTTTTTTAACAAAGAAGGTGTGTTGAAAGTTCAATACATAATCTGCATACTAAAATTGTCAGCTTTTTTTTATTTAGAAGGAAATATCTCTTGCACACTTGGGACCATAGTACTTTGCACTGAGCTCTGGATTGATAATGCAAGCTGTAATATTTTGTCAAGTCTGTTCTGCAAGGATAAGCAGACGGGGAAGACTGAACCAAGCACTAGGAGTGGAGTGGGATGGAGGGATCAGCTATCCTTTCAGCGAAATGTGAGGTGTTGGAAGAACATATTCTATAGTGCAGAAATTCGTGGGTTTGCTATCTTCTCAAAGGGAAAAAAATGGCAGCCTGCTTCAGGGATAAGGTGTTTGATAAATCTTTCCTGCCTCGCAGGCACAGTGAAGAATATCCAGAAGCATTTTAAATGAGTGGGGCAGAATGCATACAGGGAATCCCAGGGAGTGAATAAGCCGTGGAAGAAACAGTCAAGGGACAATTATGAAAGAGTAGGATAGTGTGTATGATTTTTGGTGCCTTCTCCTAGATGAAACCATAACTATTCCAGTGTGGCCCACACTAGATGACTAAAATCTTCCAGAATAGCTTTTTAGTTCATCCAGTGGGAGACTGTGCCTTTGGGGTAGAAATACCTGAGCTTTATGCTCACTGAAACCTTAAAATTTCAGCAGCATAATTACAACCTTGGATTATAGTGTTTGAATATATACATGAATATTATACAGCTCTTGTGACAATTTGGCTTTCTTTTCTCATGGGGGAAGTGCAGAGACCTCCATGAATTCCATGTGCAAGAAGGGTCTGCAATTTATTTTGGATCAAGAAATGAGCCTGGTAGAAAGCCTGGGTGGTCCAGATTTCAGTGCAACCTGGATATGCATGCAGGTGGCTTTGAGTGTGTGTTTGTGTAACTGGTATGATTCATCCTCTGTGCCTTCTTCACTTTGATAGTTACAGCAAAACTATGTGTGCTGGTCTGCGCCACCTCCACAACTGCATTGGGAGGCCTGGCTGGTTTGGATGAATTTTGCTAGTTTATAGCTACTGTCAACTCTGAGCCAGCAGAATGTCATTGTACCTGAATGTGTGCACTGTCCTCATTCTTCCTGAACATGGGCAGCCATGGTGCTCAACACATGCCAAGGCAATGAAGTAGATCCTTCAAGACCTTCCTTGTGTTGCAGCTTTGATAGTGGAATAGCAATAAGAGGGGAACTGCCAAGTGTTTGAGGTCAGCTTCGCACAAAAGCGCTCTCGGCATCCTTTGTCCTCTCTAGTAAACAGGCAGTGGCTTTTGGAAAACCTGGAGTGTCTCATCTTTCCTTTTTGTCAGTGTAAGCTGCTGAAATGGGTCACACTGGGTAGTACCCTGTCACATGAATAAAGGTGAATCATACAATCATGGAATGATTTGAGTTGGAAAGGACCTTAAATGTAATCTAGTTCTAGCCCCCCTTCCATGGGCAGGGACACCTTCCACTAGACCAGGTTGCTCAAGACCCCATCCAACCTGGCCTTGAACACTGTCAGTGATGGGGCAGCCACAGTCTCTCTGAGCAACCTGTTCAACTGCCTCACCCTCACAGCAGAGAATTTCGTCCTAATATATATTCTAAATCTACCCTCCATAACCTCTACCCTGTAAAGGGTGTTGAAGAAGACCAGATCAGCTAAAGATCAGCCATTAGATGGTATCTCAAATATATCACCAACCATGCACTGCCATTTCCATGCCCTGTAGATTATCAAGAGCTAACAATATTGCATTGCAAAGCAGATTTGGCAGGGGGGGTGAGTGGGTAAAGAATAGTGAGAACAAAATGTGGATGTTGAAGGTACCCAATGCAGAGCTGTTTGCCAAGAGTTCCCTGGCTTGGGGTGTTAAGAAGAAAAGAGAATATATTTTGTGTCAAGAAGCAGGTGGCTGGAGGATGTCCTAAGAGAGCCCTGTGATCCTGTGTCATCAGCTGTGCCTGTGTTTGCTCCTCGGTGCAGTGAAGCCTTATGAAGTAGCAGCGGGAGTAGTGTCTGGTGTTTATGTGCTTATGCATGTAGACAGCTATGAATTTTTAAGACTGCAGAATGAAATTCATTTTGCAATAATGAAGATTTTATCTGAAGTAACAAGGAACACCAACTCAATGTTTCAATTCAGAGGGATGACACAGATAAAGTAAGCCTGCAAGTAACAAAACAGATAAATACAAGTATGTCAAACCTGTTTTGTTAACACTGTGAGATACAAACTTAGGAGAAAGGAAGTGAAAAAGTGCAAAGCAGTTATCAACACAGTGCATAATATCTCAGGCATAGACTAGCACCGGAGAAGAAGTTACAAGGTACATCTTACATGGTTGTGCAAACTGGGTCAAATATTGCAAAGGATTAGAAGCAGTGCGCCAGACAAGGTGATAGCCCTTCCACAATTACTCCGCCTGCTATTTCTGGTTATTTGTTTCATTTTTGCTTCTTGCAGTGCCTTTCACATATCAGGATACTTCAGGACCCCATATCTTCTCTGCATGTGAAATACTGCTTGTTGAATGATGTTAGTGTGCCAATTAGTACAGATTATATTTTACAACTGACCAGTCAAACCACAAATGTTCTTTTCCTAATCTAAAGATAGTTCCTTCCTCCACCCCAAAATGTACACTTGAATCCCTAGCAGCCCATCAACCCTGGTGACAGCAAGAGTTGTAAGCAGATTGCTTTCAAGGCAAACAACTCCTTGTCCCTTAGGTTGTCCAGGAAAGACAAATTTACAATCAGCAGACTACATACTGCCAGTTAAAACCACAAGAGCTATTAAGGATTATATAAGATGCTCATTGGATGTGTCTAGCAGATTAACACAGTTGTTTAGAGCAGGTGTTTTGTTAATTGTGGTATATTCAGAACTGCACACTGTGCTTGGAATGACCCTTAAGTGGCCACCTCACACCAATGGAATGAGAACACTCAGTAGTGCACTGAGCTGTAAAATAAAGTAGGGAAGGAGGGTGATGGTGGTCCAAGTCCTACTTATCTATATTTGTTGCTAGTGTTGTCAGGGCAGCCTCTTTTCTTATGTCCCACGTCTTTGATTCTATTTTAATCTTTCTATATGGTTTATTCTTTGCAAAATGAGCTAAGTTGCTAAGTTGTAAAATATTTTTGAGCTAAACTGTATGAGCCCAAAAAATAAGTTGTGTGTTGGAAATGAGAAGCTCTTTGTTCGTGTATTTGTTGGGGTTTTTTTTCCTGAAGGTAAATAATGCTACATTTGAAGCAAATATCTCCCTACACACACCCATCACACGTAGAAACTCTTAGTCTCTGAGTAAAAGGGACTTTAGTTTGCTGCAATATGCAGTTCATGATTTCAGTTATGTGGTATAGCAGAAGAAAGGGTGCTGAGACAGTTACTAGTAGGGTCCGTGGCTGATGGCACACATTGACTCATGCAGAGAGAGTTACTTTTAAGGAAAAATTAAACCTGAAGGGGCTGGTGATGAGCTCGACTCCTGTTGCAGCACATGGCTTCCGGGGCAGGTGCCACTGGCAGACTTGCTCTACCTGAGGCAGGCACCCCACTGGCTGCCCCAGGATGGCCAGAAGCTGAGGCCAGGGCTCAGCTCCACAAGCAGCAACCATAGAGCTGCTCGAGAGACCCTCTGGGAAAGGCAGGCTACAAGAGCACAGAGGCAAAGCAGTGCAAAGGCTGAGGAACAGCAAGGCACTAAAAATCGCAGGATAACTGCAGTTTAACTCATGAATTAAAAACGATTTCAACAAGCAGGCTGCCTGAGAAAACTAAGTTCACAAAGGAGGAAAGTAATTTCCTTTTTTTCTTTTTCTACCCAGAATACTTTGATACGTTTCTTTCTGAATTGTATTTTCAGACCAGTTTTCCTTTTAAAAATAAATAAAATGAAGACCAAAAAAAAATTTAAATGCCTGGAATTGAATATTTACTCAGGCTCCATTTTTTTCCCCATTTGTTTACTTTGTTGGCTGACAAACAAAGAAATCCATTTTTCACGCAGCTCTAGTACAATATTAATCATCATAAGTACAAACAGCAGAGTCTAAGCCCATGTCTATTCATACTGTGTTATGCTGCTTCATGCTTCTGCATACTGAATAGTACCTACTCCAGAAGTAAAGAAAATGAGACTCTGTGTGATTGAATATGTGAATAAGGCTGGAAGTTTCAGGTCAGCTAGCTACTCTTGGGCTTTCAGATATTAATGTTGTTATTTTGGCCTGAAGAGATAATAACAGCAGTTCTCTTTTAAATACGTAAACCTTACTCCTTTTTTTCCCCCTCTTCTTTCTCACAGGTTTTCAAATGTGGTTTTGTGTGACTGAAAGTGCACTGCAAGTTAGAGACACAGATTATAACATGACAACACATGAAAAATGCAAAACAGCTTTGATGTGCAGACACAGAAAGGTTTACATTTCAGAGGGTTCTTGAAAGTGTACAAAGCAAGAAGAAAAATATACAGCCCCTTCTTTACTAGCCTTCATTATGAATATCAGGAAGGCTTTTCACCACAGTACTGAACAAGAACATCTTCAGGGCAGGAGAAAACCCAGTGGGATTTAGCTTTTGAGCTGCAAGATCTGCTTTGCTACAAACACAGGCCACTCTGTCCTTAAGTACTAAATTGTAAGCTGGCAAAGTGAAAGCGTTCAGGTTTCCTTCTGTCATGTGTTCATGAAAATGTTCAAATTTAGTAACTTTAATTACTAGTTATCAGTAGTTTCTTGTTTTTTCCCAGGAATCCCAAGAAGATGGTGTCATGGTTTAACCCTAGTCAGCAACCAAGTATCACACAGCTGCTGGCTCACTCCAACTCGCCCATCTCCCCCATGCCCTTTCTGAGGGGATGGGGAGGACAATTGGAAGAATGTAAAACCTGCAGGTTGAGATAAGTACAGTTTAATAATTGAAGTAAAATTGAAGAATAGGAATAGCAACAATAGTAATAAGGAATAAAGAGAGAGAAATAAAACTCAAGGAAGACAAATGATGCCCAATACAATTGCTCACCACCCGCTGACTGATACCCAGTCCGACCTGAGCAGCAATCGGTCCCTTCCAGGTTACTCCGTGCAGTTTATATAGCAGGCATGACGTGCTGTGGTATGAAATATCCCTGTGGCTAGTTTGGGTCAGATGTCCTGTCTCTTCTTCTCCTGGCTTCTTGTGCCCCTCCTCACTGGCAATGAGAGATTGAAAAGTCCTTGATCAGGGTAAGTGCTACTGAGCAACAAATAAAACATGGGTGAGTTATCATCATTGCTGTCACACTAAATCCAAAATGCAGCATTGTATCAACTACTGGGAAAAAATTTAACTCTATCCTAGCCAAAACCAAGACAGATGGGTAAGGGGTCAATGAAGAAAAATCTGTAGTCAAAGAAATGGCCTCACTTTACCACCCCATTTCTGCAGACCATCTCAAACTTTAGGATAACTTTCATTACTGAAAGCAGAATCTAAGATGTAGACCATATAAAGACAAAAACTTTAGAAGCACTTGTCACCTTGAAACTTCTTTCCAAGGCATTTATTTGTACAGCAATGCAAGGAGAGTGGACGCTTCAGGTATTTGCTCAGGTCCTCTGGTGTTCATGACATTAGAGTACAGAATAATAAGACAGGTAGAAGGGCTTCTTAAGGCTTGTTATATCCAGTGCTTTGGTAAGATACATGTTTGTGATCATGGACAGCAATAGATAAATTGATGAATAAATGGATGTCTATTAAAAAAATGGATGATAGTCACACATCCATAAAAAGTAAGAGTGATGTGGCCACGTAGGAAGTTGCCACCTGTTCTGTGGTAACTACCAGTGTTTGCACTTCTTATGAGTAGCTAATCCGGAGAAATTTGGTCGACAATGAAAGAAGCTTGAACTAAGTCCTGCCTAGATCATTCATCTGAATAAAACATGCTTGTAAAGCATCAAAGAAATTCTGCACTTTTCTAGGTGGATGCATACTTTTTTCTGGCTTTAAATGGACTTAGGTAAGTAGCAAATTTATGACAAATTTGCTCAAGAAAAACTCTTCAACCTTTCAGGCAAAATATTCATAGTCTTGTGATAAGCTTCAGTTGAAATCAAGCACATCAAGAGTCAAAGGAAAGGCAAGGAATATGTATCACAGTTGAGAGCCCACCTTTAAATCTGAAGGAAAGCTGAACTAATAATATACCAAATATTTTGGCACATTAAAGAAAATTAAAAGGAGGAATTCCACTGTAAAGGAAAAAAAACAGTAATTTTAAAAGCTGAAACAAAGCAATACTTAAGCATACTGGAATAACAAACTTTTCTCAAAATTTGTGTCTCTCTTAAACCTAAGCAGCAGCAATGCTTTATTTTAAAAGGGCAGTGTAAAGGTGTTAATTAGCTACAGTGATGTCTCAGAGCTGCATTAGTGTAGCTGTTTATGTTTAGGTATACAATGACCAGTAGCTAGTATGTGGAGACTGATGCTACAAATAGATTAATGTTAAGAGTAGTGGTTGTTTAAGAAAGCTTTCTGCTACCAAAATGTGAAACATTTCTGCTAATGTTGTTTCTTTCTCTTCCAATAATCCAGAGGATTTGAGGCTCTGACTTGTGCAGTGGGATATGCATAAGGCCTGCTAGCAGATAAGGAGTCTCAAGAGGCATTGTGCCTAAGGCTGTGGTTCAATGATATAATAAATTCAGTTTTCAATCTCCTAACATAACGTCAAAAACGTCACAGCTGTGTGAACTGGTATCAGCCACACTGCTAGTTCAAGTTTGTTTAAAAATACTTGGATGGATGAACTAGTTGCATCAGACTTCACACTGCATCAGATTCTTCCTGCTTGCAGCACTCTAACATTAATTGCTAGAGCAGGAGCATAATGCCAAATTCGAGTATTCTGGCTAAGGATCCAGTTTCACATTACAGTGACCTCATAGTATCAGGAGGCTGCTGCTAAAAGAATGATTCTGCTCCTTCATCTTCTGTCAGCAGCTCACTTCCACTGCCAGAAGTACATCATGTAAGACCACTATTTCCAGTACAAAGAAGGATGGGGGAAATGCACAGCATTGGGGGAAAAGCAGCGAAACACATTCTGTAGTCTGCAGTAGCATCAATGAAACTGTAAGGTGGAACCACACCCTAAACTCAGCAAAAGGGCTGTAACATATGTATGCTTGAATCAAATTTAAAATGCTGTGCTGGTGGATCCAGGACATTCAGTATTGACTGCAGAACCATGTCATAGGCACCTTGGTGAGTCAGAGTGCTTCCAGTGCACCCTGTCTGCTGCTGGCACAGAGTTTTCATCAGTGCCTTGTCTAGCAAGTAATTACTACCACGGCTCTGCACTTTCTTAATTTGTCCTCTGACAGTGACTTCCACTATCCATCCAGATGAAATTCTGCTGGAGAAGGAGTAAGTGATCACCACTGTTTAAGTCAGAATCTGTTTCAAGAACCTACCTAAGCTGCTCCAGAAAGTTTTTATTAAGAACATAAACTTTTCAGCTCCCCAGTCTATGTGTTAAAGCATGGCCCAGAAGCTGGGTTTTTTTTTTTGTTCCACAATTACAATAAACTCCTCTTTAGCACCAAATTGCTCAGGCCTCTTCAATTCCTTCTCTAGAAGGAATTTATTAGTTTCTGAAGCCATGCCACTTATTCACAAATATCATCCTGGTCTCTTGAATGCAGCTCTCAGGAGACAAAAATAAATAAATAGACCAGACTTCCTCCAGGATTTTCCCCCCTTTTTTTCCACCCACCTTTCTTGACATTTAGAAAATGTTATAAAACTTTCTGCCAGGAAATGTATAAAATACATTTACAGTATAGTTGTTTTGTTGATTACAAAAAACATTGTTGCAGTAGCAATATAGCAATAGGCTTGTAAATCTCCTCTGTGTACTTGGAGTTCATTAAATTTAGTGGAGTGACAGTTTGCCACTCAGCAAAATACAGGATTTTCAAGGGAAGATGCAACACATACAGTTTCCAAGCCTGTTTCTTACGGCAACACAGTCAGTTGTCAGACTAAATTGTAAGTGGAGATTGATGGGGATTGTTGGGAATATCATATTTGTCAGAAAGGTGCTGGGTCACCAGTCTTTCATTTTTCAGCAAGGGCACTTGTTAGACAATATCAGTTACAGTCCCTTCATCAGTCATTATTTTGGCTGGTATGCGAGCTCTGTGCTCTTTTACATGTTGTGAAGATCTAAGCATTCTGCCTAAGGTTAACCAGCTGCCAAGTCATCTTTTGTCTGTAACTGTTGATATGACATCAGCAGTTTGCCTGTGTCCTTTACACTGGACATTATTCACTGTTGCTCCCTGGCAGCAAAATTTGTTTTTTGAAAGGATTATTTCTAAGCAGTAGTTTCCAGTGTACCATTGACTTGATGTTTGAAATTCATAGTGAGTCCTTGGTTGCTTCAGACATCCTGTATTTGACTCGATATTAGAAGATCAACTGTTTTAAATTACAAAGAAGAGAAATAATATGAGATGAGCTGTGACAAAGCGAGAAAAGACTCAAGAATGTTTCTACTTCTGTCCAGTTATACACACAAGTAATTAAACTTGTATTAACAATTTGTCGCTCATATGGGAATTGCCCATTTGACTCCTATCAAGGAGCTGTAAGTGTAGAGCTACGAATTTGCGTCTCTAAGATTTTGAATCTAAAGGCAGAATTTGACTTCAAGACTCTGGAGTTTAGTTAATTCCATTTTTTCCAAAGGAAGTAGAGGTAGCTGGGGAAAGATGCTGTACTAGACCTTGGTCTGAAAACCCTGTCTATGGTTGTGGTTGCACAACTTGGCCACGTGGTCAAAGGCCAGCTCCAAAGGCCAAGCCATAAGGCTGTGCAGAGCATAGGACTATTTTAAGCACAGAGTTGAGGTAGTATGGTCTACAGTGTTTACGGGTTCATATAGCCTACTTTGCAGCCTAGGTAGTGTATGCTTGCAGCTGCCTGCAAAAGGCAGTGTCATATGACCATTGTAGCCAGTGAGTACTAGGTCATTCTGGTGTACATGGGAATTCTGGAGCATTTTCTTCATCATGTAATTTTACTCTCTTGACAACATCTCCAGGAAGAATCTGAGCTTCTGTTAAGAGGTGTCAGTTTAAGCAGGAGGTATGTAAAACCTCTAAAAATCAGCAAGGATCTTTGTCTGTGAAACTACAGAAAGAAGCAGGAGCTTTTATTGTTAATGTTGCAATCATCTGGCATGCTCTCTGCTTTTAGTTTCTCTTATTTTCTTGGTTTTGCAAAGACCTGTAGTATTTGTTTCTGGGTCTTGTATCAACACATCAGTTTTATGTTTAATTTTGTTTCAAAGTGACTCAAAGTAAAGCAAATAGTAGCAATAAAAACAAATTAAAAGAACAAAAATGCATCACTTAAGAAGAGGAACAGTATATAGTTAAGTTTTCAAATAAATGTTCAGACATAGGTACAATTTTAAAGTAATTACATTTTAAAACCCTACAAGAAATTCGTTTTCCTCCTTCCCCAAATGAATATTCTGCAAAGTTGTCTCCTTCATGAAATTTCAAAGTTACCAAATGCATGGCTATTTAAAAAAACATGCTTTCCATCTGTGTCTGAGGAAGAGTGCGTTGGGAGGGTATCATTCAGATAAATAGGATGAGCCAAATCCTGAGATTACTAAAGTGGCATTGTTAATTGTCAAGATGGTGCTGAATAGACAGAGACACTTAATTGTTGTGTTTGTGCTCCATTGAATCACTGTCTCTTTGTGTTGTTTTTAATTTGCTTTCTACTGTAACTCATGAAACTTATATTACTGCCATTAAGGTGAATTTTTTGAAGCTACATCTGCTCATTGGTTTGCCGATTCCCTCTCTTGAAATTAGATTGATGTAGTGTTATATATTCATTCCAATCTAATGACTTTTCCAGAGCCCCAGAGTAAAGAAAATGGGTTTCATTAATTTCCCTAATAGCATCACTGAAAGACATGTAATGTGCAAAGTTAAAACTTCTTTTGTTTTTAATCTCTTAATGATCTCTTTTCCCTTTGTTCAGACTATCCTTAGTTTTACAAAAATAGAGTGGAATGTAAATGTCTCTTGGTGTATTTGTCAGGGAAGCGAGACTTCAACCATTTTGGTGAAAATGTTTCATGGCATCTTTATGTTCTCTACTGATGTTTATTCCTCTATTCAGTCCATTTATTGCTCCATAAATTGCAATGTGTATGGTTTCTTTTATTTTTTTCCCATCCCAAGGAAAATGAAGACCAAGTTGCTCAGCTGCATCCTATTTGGCATCCTGAATTTGTGACATGTGTCTCAATAAAAGTCTGTAAGTACCATTACAAATATAGGAATTATTTTTGTTGTAGTGAAAGCAAGATCTTGACATGTTTCATTTCTCCTGACCTAACTTCACAAATGGTGAACCAAATTATTTGACACACAAAGATTTTATTAAATATTCTGTTTGCTGGAAAGGAGTTCTCATTATTACAGTTACGGTCTGACTGGGACAGCACAAAAAGGGATAAATACCTTCAGAAAAGGCTGTCTGAACCTAGGTGTGAAGCAGCAACAGAAATAGGTGTTTTCATGGTTTAGTTGTAGGATGAGAAATGAATACTCTTTGTTTTGAAGTGGCCACAATCTTAATCCACCAGAGGAGTTCATTCAGTTGAAAGGTGAGGTTATCAATTTATTATAGGCTTCATCAGTGTCAGGACCAATAGTCTATGATTATTTCATGTACCTTTCTTTGTACAAACTTAGACTTACGTTTTGGACAATGAATGAAAACTCGGTGATAAATCACTGTCCAGTGTTGTAAAAGTTCCCCATGCTTATTTGCTTCACTGTTGGTGTTTCATCTCACAGAAAGAGGAATCTTCCCTCATCTCTTGCAATGTAACTGTAAAGTTTTCTTGAGTTCCACTTTATGTGCATCTCAGGGTTATGTACATCTACATCATGCCACAGAGTGAGATACTCTCATCTCCACAGTGCCTCAAATCAACATATTTGGAACTACTAAATGACTGCCCTTAAATACTAGGCTTGCAGACTCAATGTCTTCATTGTATTCAACGTATTCAAAGTAAAGTTTGTACTTACACTGGCATAGTTGGAACATGGATTCATATTTATTGACTCAGGAGCATTAGGGTGCAACACAGAGCCACATCAGGTTACAAGCCAAATGCCAGCTGTTGGAGATGTTGCCAGCGCTGCAGAGACTGTTAATCTTGAGCAGTGGACAAAGGACCCCTGTTTTCTCTGTGATATAATCTTAAAGGGCAACAGAAACCAAAATGCCTCTTGCTCTTGTTTTACACCTGGACTGAAGACTATAAATCTGGCTTAGTCAGGAGATGCAATGGGCATTTCATGTAGACATTTCTAATCCCAGTACTTCACTGGCAACTCTATGTTTGACTGTCATCAGACTATGCTGAAGTTAAGAATGAGTCCAAGCTTTGTCATTAAACACTAATGTGAGACAGTTGGCCACTTGGTAAGTTAGCAAAAAGGCATTAGAGTGTGAATAGTGAGCCATCAGTGCTTGTGCATTACACATCAGATTTTTCTGGTAGGAAGAGGGAAAAGTGGGTAGTTATTCACCACCTAGGAGATATTCCTGACTCTTTATTTTGGCTCTATTATTGTATCCAAATCTATCCGAAAAGTTTCTCATCAACTGAGCATGCTTCAATGGCCAATTTATATAATTTCCTAGCAAAGGATTTTCTGATGGTATTCTACTATTTTGCAACTTCCAAATTTTACCACAACTTTTTTTTGGCATTTAGCCAATCCTTTTCAGTGTAAATTCACTGGTTCGGAAAAGTGGTAAGCACCAATTTACCTATTTTTCCTATTATTTACCAGGTAAATTATGTACTACAGAAGTTTCCTTGACATGCTTGCCGGTCAACTCCTGCATATTCCAAATTTGACAGAAGAATCAGCTCATTAGTGCACTGTCTGTGCTTGTGTAGGAAGAATATCATCCTATTTTAGCATGATGTGTCTGACATTTTCTTTCAAATGGTATAATACAGCATGAAAACTAATTTTGAACTTGCTCTGCTCTCCAAGTATAAGGGAAAACTGTAATTATACCATCCTGAATCCATATCTATTGTGCATTTTGTTAGAAGTTCCATAAGTCTACATTGCACGCTAACAAATTTTTCAGTTATGACCTAATGGAAATGAAGTTTGGGATGGTTTCTCAACAGAAAGACAAGCAGAAAGTCAATTCTGAATAGTTTGGTTCATACTTATGGATTATCGTGGAAACTTCACAGTGGAAGGTAAATCTCACTGTATGAGATTTACCTTTACTGCATTCCTTCAACTTACCTGGTTATGCAATATTGTGATTTGTAATAATCCAGGCAATGTTTCTCTTCACCTAATGCTATAGAGTTCTCTATGTATTTCTCTGTAACAGTTTTGACCAATTTTCTTACTGCCATATGACTACATGTTCAAAGACTTTAAACTTATTGATTCCCATACCCATTGGAATAAATGTCATAATATCCACTTTTAGAGGGTCCCAAAAGTAAGAGACATCCAGAAGAACAAAGTTGTATTCAATGGGATATGAAATAACTGGTCTTTGAGAAACAGTTTTGGAGAAGGGACAAAAGGTTCCTGCTTAGCAGTAGTGCAAGATGTCCAACACCTGCACAAATCTCAGTCAGTTCCTTCACTGTTTTGCTATGGAAAGTATTTCCTACTGGTCCACAGAAGCAGTAAGTGATGTTTTGTCTTACTCCAAAGCAGTGAGTCCATGCTGGCCATGTTATCAAGGTGTAGCAAGACAATGAACTTGAACAAGACCTCCTTCTTCCTCCTGCTTCATGAGAGAATTAACTGCCTTATGAAGGTAAGAAGCTTGGATATTGTAATTTTACACAAATGTGGTACCAATATTATAACCATGCCCAATACTTTTCATGGGAAATTCAAATAAGTACTGTCTTGTATATGTCTGGGTTCTATATGTCTGTCCTTATTCATGTGTCTATAAACATTTTGGACTATTTAACCATCAATTAGATGTCAAGATTTTGCTGCTTTTTGTTGCAAGCATAGATCATATATTCAGCATCTTGTCATTGAGTTGTAAGGACACTTCAAAGTGGCATAACTACCAGAATTTCTTCTACCATGGTGCATGCCTTCTTAAAAAATTAAAAAGATAGCAAAAACAAAACCAATACTTTTTCTTCTAGATTTTTTTTTTTAACTGAAGACACACTTGAAGGTGTCTAATAGTATTTGCTAAAAATTCTGTATCATTTCAGATAGTGTTCCCTCTCAGATCTGCAGGAATAGAATTCTAAAGTTTTAAATTCTGTACTTTGGCTTTATTTATCACATATGTAAGTTAATGTAAATAGATCACATTAGGATTCACCATATTCCTGAGATCTGGCTACTGAATTAAACAGTCCCCAGGGTGTTTATGATGCCTTTCATTTCTAGCAATACAAGATGGCTCAGAACTGCAATATTCAGTTTTGAGTGTGGATTTGGAAATTTTCAGGGGATGAGGTATTTGAGCTTGGATATCTAGTTTGTGTCAGAACTTCACAATAAAATGGAAGAGGTCCTTTCATTCTGTACTGGAACACTTCTTTCAGCCACAAAGATTTTGGCTCTACCTCCATTAGAACAAGCATAATGAAAATTACAGAACAGAACAGGGTAGCCTGGTTTTCATGAAGTCTTTGTGAAAGCACAACACAAAAAGTAAGAATGTGGGCATAGCGGTACTTGTGTCCTCTTTTTGACCTTTCCAAATGAGCTGATCTCAAAAGTTGCCTGCACCTTTTTTTCCTTGCTTGTCTGAGGCTGGAATCTTGTGAGGGGGACTTTGGCACCAGAGTAGAGCAGTTCTTCACTCTCTGTTTCTGATTTCTAGGGTTTTCTTCTTTTATTTTCAGAATTAAATCAGCTGTCAGGAATAGCTGTCTTAAAACAAAAGCATTTTCAGAATTGGAATAAAGCATTAGAAGGGGTTATTTAAGATAGCAAGAAGCCATCAGTCATATTCAATTTCATAGAACATAGAATCATAGAATAGTTAGAGTTGAAAAGGACCTTAAGATCATCTAGTTCCAACACCCTTGCCATGGACAGGGACACCTCACACTAAACTATGTCACGCAAGGCTCTGTCCAACCTGGCCTTGAACACCACCAGGGATGGAGAATTCATAACTTCCCTGGGCAACCAATTCCAGTGCCTCACCACCCTTACAGTAAAGAACTTCTTCATTATATCTAACATGAACTTCCCCTGTTTAAGTCTGAACCCGTTACCCCTTGTCCTATCGCTACAGTCCCTAATGAAGAGTCCCTCCCCAGCATCCTTATAGCACCCCTTCAGATACTGGAAGGCTGCTATGAGGTCTCCATGCAGCCTTCTCTTCTCCAGGCTGAAGAGCCGCAGTTTTCTCAGCCTGTCTTCATACAAATGTATTCACAGGAATGTATTCCCTATTAGAAGCTAAGTTCTATCACTTTCCTCTAAAGTTGCAGGGTATGAAAAAAAGCAGTTCTCAGCTGCTTGTTTCTCTCAGCTACTGGTGAAAAACAAGCAGTGTGCAACAGTTTTTCACTATAAGTATATTGGGCCACAGTTGACTGGCTTCAATGGAGGCTTCAACTGTTATCAAAGGGTAAGTACTTTACTTGGAGGTTTCATTTTTTGCTGCCAGCAAAGGGCAGTGCATTTACAATCAGTCATATCTGCACTTACACTACTGCACCCATTTCTGCTGAAACAAAGCAAGGAAAAATAGCCATGGACTCACTGCTAATCTTTGTCACTGATCACATTGGCTGGTAGTGCTACAAAAATACTGATATGGGCTGCAGGTTTAATATCTCAAGAAAGGATTCCCTGCAGAGATGTGTCAGCTTTATCAACTCTAATTTAGATAGTAGCTGAACTATCTGTACTTGATTTGTGTAGACACAGAAGAATAAAAATCAGTTAGCAAGCAGTGTACTCACATCCCATTTCTCAGCTGCATTGGCTGAATGAAGTGACTGCAACTTTATAAGCAAGAAGAGACATAATTTCTTTTATGAACCCAGATTCATATACACTGTATTTTAATCTCAGCTACATAGTACTTAGGCTCACAAGATTACTAAAATGAATAAAAGTCATTGGATTATAAAAGGAGATAGAAAAGTTTAATGATCTGAATTACATTTTATATGAGACTTTCATTTTTCAATAAACTTTCAGAAAACAAGTCTGTCTGTTAGAGGAAGGAATATATTACTGCAGTGCAGAAGGTTTCAATAACTTCAGCCATTCACAAAGGATTATTGAGACATTTATGACTGAGGGAAAATGTTCTCTGTCAAAATAAACTGAGATATATTTTCCAAGGTGCTAGTCCAAGCAGCTGCTTCTGGGGTCAAGAAACTTGTCTGGGAAGAGTTGTGCTTTAGCAGGGTCTCAGCAGTTCTCAATGAAGTGCAATTATGTGAAATGTCTGCAGTTGGACCTGATACAAATAATTGTGTACATCACCTCTGCTTCCCATGCTGCATTTTTGTTTCTCTTCTTCATAAATCCCATCATATCTTTGGCCTTTGTAACCCATCCTTTACAGGCCTACTTTGGTGTAAAAGACAGGTCTCAAAGTTCACCTTTTAATCCTACGTGAATCCATTTTTTAACATTGTCTGGTTTCAATTCAGAGTGGGATATATGCATATCAGTCATTGTGCTCTGGATTTTCTGTTCATTTTGTTTTCATTATCCTGTGACTGTCTAATGTAAAATAATTGTTGCTCTTCAGAGCAGAGCCAGTGTGCTCTCTCCCAATTCTAAATGTTTCTAGCATAGCTCCCTGAGCACACGCTTTTTTCCCCCTAAGGCTTGTGGGTTATTTAGCTGAACTGTACTATGAATCCAATGCAGCACCACAAGGGCAGCTTTGATTCACAGTCCTAAATTGCTGCAGGAGGGGCAGAATAGCTCCCAACAGCCCATCTCATAGCACCTGTGCTTTCAGGGACTCCAGGAAGTTCTGTGGATAAAATTGTTGAAGATGAGAAGAGTTCAACACCCAGAGGAACCTACTCTTTTCTTTCTCTGTGGCTAAGTGGCATTCCCAGTAAAAGAAACCTTAGATAAGGATAGAAATACATCCTAGACATCTAAGTGCCTTAGATGAAAGCCTGTCTTTGAACATATTTCTTCCCTTTTTAAATGGATTTGAGGTAAAGAAGATGTGCAGCAGACTCTGTTTACTCTTTCTATAACCTTTGTGTATGAATTCAGGTCCATTCACCACTGTATCTTGCTTTTCAGACAATAAAGTTTAGATACCTCTGCATACATAGGTGCAAAACTAATTAGGATCAAGATGGATGTGCTGCCTGCTGGCTGAAAAACTGAGATGGCTGAGTCCAAAGAGTGGTGGTGGATGGAGTTAAAACCAGTTGGTGGCCAGTCAAATGGTGCTCCCCAGGGCTCAGTACAGGGGCCAGTTCTGTTTAATATCTTTGTCAATGACGACGGGTCTTTATCAAGGATGAGGGAATCAAGCGCACCCTCATTAATTTGCGGATGACACCAAGTTGGGAGAAATTATTGATCTGCTTGAGGGTAGGAAGGTTCTGCAGAGAGACCTGGACAAGACAGATCGATGGGCCAAGGCCAATTGCATGAGGTTCAATGAGGCTATGTGCCGGATCCTGCACTGGGCCACAACAATTGCATGCAAGGTTACAGGCTTGGGGAAGAGTGGCTGGAAAGCTGCCCAGAGGAAAAGGACCTGGGGGAAGTTGCTCA
>JANHGB010067595.1:0-11197 GCA_026283785.1 Coracopsis vasa
AGAGTCCCTCCCCAGCATCCTTATAGGCCCCCTTCAGATACTGGAAGGCTGCTATGAGGTCTCCACGCAGCTTCTCTCCTCCAGGCTGAACTCATCTTTGCTCTGTTTTCCCTATTCATCTCAGCACAGTTTTTAGCCTTGAAGTCTCCCAGGCTCTACCCCACTTTAATTTATGTGCCTAAGAAATAGCAGATGATTGATTTGAGGCTGCCAATAATTCATTCCTGCTCTCAGAACCCTCAGGTCCAGCAGCCACATTTGCTCTTTCTTCCCTCTTTATGGTTTTCTTGCTCCTGTGCATTGCTCTTTGTCTTCCTTGGTTATTTCACTGAGCAGTTTCTGGTGTGTGCAGCAAAAGGAAGCTCTGTGCACTTAGCTCCTATCCCACACAATCTGGCCAGGAAGCTGTGGTTTAAAGCAAACCCAGAGGATTCAAAACACAACTCCTGAAAGCATCTGTTAAGCTACATGGGTTCAAATACGACCTAGGACTTGATCCCCTTCTTGGAATGTGGTCGCAGTGGTTGAGGATGGGTAAGGAGCAGAATTTGGTTGTCCTAAACCTGACTCATCTCTCAGAATGCACCTGACTGATGGGATGTGTGTTAAGGTCTTTGGAAATAACTGGGTTTTTATAGCTGCAGGATGATCAGCTTGTCCCATTGCAGCACCAGGAGCTGCAGGCACACCAGGGTAACTGGGAAAAGGACCAAACTGGAGATTATGGAGTTGAACTCAAGGCACTTTGGGTAAGGTTCAGCTCCCCCAAGCTGAGATGCTGACAGTGCAGGGCTCAGTCCAAGCAGGGGTCTAACACCTGGTTCATGCTGTGGCTGAGCAGAGAGGGGAGAAGAGAGGAGGGGAGAGTGATTCCTCTTCCTAGGACCTTATCAAGACTGACTGTGTTGGCATGACCAGGGATGGGTGAGCTCCACTGGGTCCTCCAGGGTACAAGAACTACTTTGACCCTGCTCTTGTCTCTTACCTTGAACAATCATAGAATCATAGAATAGTTTGGGTTGGAAGCGAACTTTAAATGTTCCCTTTAATTGTAGTGTCCACCCCCCTGCGATGAGCATCTTCAACTAGATCAGGTTGCTCAGATCCACATCCAACCTGACCTTGCAGGGATGGAGCATCTACCGCCTCTATGGACAACCTGTGCCAGTGCTCCACCACCCTCGTTGTAAAGGTGTCTTCCTTATACCTAGTCTGAATCTACCCTCTTTTAGTTTAAAACCATCACTCATTGTCCTCCTGCTGTGCAGGCTCTGCTGGCCCTTCATTTTGGCTCTGAATGCTTCATCATTGGACTTCAGTCTCACCAGCCTTCCTGGGTGGCCGAACACACCATTGTATCTGGATGAGTAACACCAAGACAGCTCATTTCAAACTGGGTCTGAAGAACATCTGATCATTCCATCTCCTTTTCTTGGCTTGCTGCACAGACATAGACAGCTGGGGCCTTTTACGTGCAAAGGAAGTGGAAATCCAGGATTTCAGTTTAAATCAGGTGCAGACTGGGGTTTAGGTTGGAAAATCCACCATAGCATGGTGAAGGTGGCTGTGCTCACACTGCAGTTCAAAGCACCCCTCACAAAGCTGCTTTTAGTGGTGAGAAGCAGACCCCGGTGTCTTGTACTTCAAGACTGCAAGATGTCCTTCAGGTCCTCTAAAGACTCCTGCTGATGCTCACTTTTACCTCCATCCATCTCACATGAGGGCCCACAGGGCCACTGGATTCCTCATCAGTGTCACCCTGCTCTGGCCAAGCTTCTGTCCATTGTGCAAGTGGGTAGATGTAGCTACCACCTACCACTAGAGGTGATTGTAGATCCATCTACTAGACCTTGATCCTATTGTCTCTCCAGGTAAAACTATGCTAGGAAGCCATCACCAGCTACTTTGATTCCATCAGGGAGCAGTGAGCATTTCCAAAGTGGTTTCATCAGGTTCCTTTCTGCCTTTTTTCTTCCCAGTTTTGCATATTTCTGATGCTTTGATATGTCCCTTGCTTTCATTTCTGCCATCTTTGTAATTTGAGGTTTCTTTTGATCCATTTCCCAATTTTCCCAATTTTCTGTTTAGATTTCCCAGTTTGGCTCGTGCCCAGCAGCGACGCTGTGCAAAGGCAGATTCCTTGGGCAAAGCACAAGAACAGAATGTGCACGTAGAGGCTCTTCACCCGAAAAACATCCTAGACACCAAGAATTTGCAGCTTAGGGACTTCCCCAGCCCAAGGTGGTGTTGATGGGTTTAGTAACACTGAGGGGGTTTTCTTCCATAAATCTACTTGGTTTCTCCTTAAATTGCATGCAAACATCTGGCTTCTGTGACACGGTGTAGCCTGCAGTCCCACAGCTCCTGGTGAGTGTCTTGGCTGTGTGAAGAGTGGCATCCAATGCATTTTGGGGTTGGTTTTGTTATTTTAAAGCCACCAGCTGGCTTAATTTAATGCCCTAATACCTGTAAGTTCTTGTCCACCCTCTATCAGCCACTTGGTCTGGAAGATCTCTATTGTATCCCCGTCAGTTATCTCTTTTCCAAAGCAAAGTATCCCAGCTTACTCAGTAGCTCCTTCTACAGATGCCCTTCTCCGTCCTTGGTCAGTATTGCTGTAATTCTCCAACCCTTTCCTAGTTCTATTGTACTCCTACCTGAGGTGGGAGGAGGACTGGATCTCAGCTTAAAGTTCTGTGAAATCACACTGCTTATAGACAACAGTTGCTGTTTCTTGCCATTCCTGCTGGCATAAGCTAAGGAAGAACATAAATCTTCCATAAGGGATCAGTTGAGTGTTAGTAAAGCAACAAAGCAATGCTTGGGTCAAGATCAGAAGCAGTCAGTGCTCCAGAATATTACCTGTGGTGAGCTGAGGATTTACTTCCTCCTTAGCCTAAAGCTGCTGGGAAACCCACCATTTTCCCAGGATATTGCAACACAATGGGGCATGGGAGGAGAGATCTGTCTCATGATAGGAGGATGTCTACAGTGTGATTGTCTATATCTGAGCTAATTCATCACTTTATGGACAATGAGTTTCCAATAGACAATAAGCATTTAATTAAGTACAGCCTTGTATAAAAATATCATCTCAAATCTCCTGGATGGTCACAGTGGAGAACAGGACATCAGGAATCACTGCAAGAGATCAAGACAGGAAACATATCTGGTATGCATGCTATTCTGCTCTCCTCATTGGCAATGAAGGAGAATCAGAGCAGGGAAATGTGATGAAGATAACCAAAGGTGGTGAATGATGGATGACTAAAGGAGGGCTACAGCCCTTTAGGTAGAAGTTCTGGGGTCTGCCAAAAGGATGAATGCAATTCTTACTCAGGCAGTTGCCAAGCTGCCCATGGTTATGATTCCTAACCACAGGCAGGGATCGCCTGCTACTTGAGCAGTCCAGGCACACTCAACACATGCCATGGGCTGGAGTTAGGATGTTTGGTGCAGTCCAAGTAAGCCTACTGACACTGCTGTGAGAGAGGAGTTCTTTGGGTCTCTTGAATCCCTTAGAACATCTTTCCTCCGAAATCTTACAATCTATGGCTTTTTCTTGTGTATTAAATAAAGTTGGGTGGCAATTCAGTGAAAAGCTCTTTGAAATGCCATAGATAAAAAGCCTGTGTAAACTATGGGTATGAAATAATGTAGATACTTGCCCAAATGGCTATAGGAGAGTGAACAGAGCAAAAAGCAGTTGATCCAGAAAACTATTTGGTTTAGCAGAAATATGGCCATTGTGGCAAATGTCCCTAAAAGTGCTTTAAAACAGCACAGATCAAATCAGCTCTGAAATAAATGAATGTAACTGGAGTGAGATCTACAACGTCAAGTCCTGAAGCATCCCTACCAGGAACTGGGGTAACGCAGCATGCCAGGACAGAAACAACTCTTCTTCTTTTCTTCTTCTTTTTCCAGTTTCTCATGGGTTTTATTGGCTTATGAACTCCATGACAAAGCCTAATCCTGGGCCTTGCACTGTGCAGTGAAGCAAGCAGAGCTGCTCAACAGTCTTCTCACCATACAGGTCTCAAGTGCCCTTGCTGCTCTCCTACTTTCAACTACTTTCCCTTCCCCTGATGTATTAAGCTCTGTTCCTCCAAAGTCCTCAACACATCTGAGCCTCAGCCCTGCCTCTGGCAAAGCATTTTCTATTCCTGCTGTCAGCACAAAGCATTACTTGACCCATGTGCTAAGGCACCCATATCCTTGCTTCATGGCTTGTTTCATGCCCACCTCTGCAACCACCTTGTCCTGCCCAGCATCTCTCCTGACACCTTCCTCTCTGCTTCAGACACCAAGGAAAAGGCCCTGCTACGGTGGCTCCCCAATAAGCCAAGAAGGAAGAGAGGTCTGGGGACAAGACAACCACTCCTGTTGTCCCCCGTGCTGAAGACTTAATGCCCTTGCAGCAGGGGTGTGCAGGCAGGAGATGGGACAGCTCAGCTCCATCATCCAGGCAGGTTATAGAGATGCTCTACCCTGGGAAAGTGCCATGTGTAGGAAAACAAGAAGCAGCAGCACAAGCACACCCTGAAGAACAGCACTGGTGCCAGTAACAGAGAACAGGTCTCAGGGTACCCTTCCCATTATGAGACATTTGAGGATAGAGCTGCAGGGATGGGAGCACTTACAGGTCCAGCTGGAGTTCCCTAAGCGTGACTGGGAAGTGCTGCATTTCACAACCTTGCACACACCTCTACACTGTTTGCAAAGCAAACCTCATGAAGGAGGGTGTGAAAGGCAGCAGTGCACCACCAGCTCAGCAAAGCTGCCATTCTCATTCATTGCTCGGGTGGATTGGCTTCATTGGCTACCTGCCTGTCTGGAGCCCTACCACATACATGTCTCCATAGTCCTGTGATTTTATGGGAGTGTTTTCAGAACACGGGGATTAAACGTTCCCAACATTTGTCTCAATGGACACTGGGTTCTGGTCATTTGTTGCTGAGTTCCTCTGTGAAAGTATGTGTAATTGCACTTGAGAGGATCAGCTGGGCATTAAACAGTGCCTATCCTGCAGGGCTGTGCATCCATGGGACAAGTGCCCAGAAAGGTGGGGGCATCTGCATCCTTGGAGGTCTGCAGGACAAAGACACAACCATTCTTATCTAGGTTTGACAGCAACCTGCCTTGGGACAGGGGAATGCTCTAGAGACCTCCAAAGGGCCCTTCCCACCAACATTTCTATGAGATATCTGCTTGTGCAACGCATGTTTGGTTATATATGTCTGTGAGAGCATGCTCCATGCATGGGATCTCCCTGGTGTGTCCATGAACATTAGAGCCATTGGCAGTGAGCCCAGGCAGAAGCAGAAATGGGTCGGGTGCGTGCTGGGTGCCCAGGCACTGCAGATGCCTCTTTAGTTTTCCTTAACCCACCAGTTCAGCTGCATAACCAGGTGCCCGCAGCTGTCAAAGGCAGCAGTTAACTTTGGCAGCAGGATATTCCCTACGTATTATTCCATATGGCACCGTCGAGCATCCCGAAGCTGCCATGGGGACTGCCAATGCTTGTCCCCACGCCCTCAAGGATGGAGGGACCTGGTGGGACGCGACCCAGCACGGAGACCCTGAGGGCTCTGGGGGCCAGCGGGTCCTCAGGGAGCCCCGGGGGTGCCCGGCGGCTGTGGGACGGGACGGGACGAGACGGGACGGGAGGAGGGGGCCGCCCCGCCTCCCGCTTAAAGAGCCGCGGCGCCGGGCGGCCGCGCAGTGAGCTGCGGAACGGCACCGCCCGGCACCATGCCCTGCGCCTTCAGCCGCATCCTCATCATCCTCCTCCCCATCCTCCTCCTCCTCCTGCCGCCGCCGCCCGCCGCCGCCTACTTCGGGTCAGCACCGCCCGCGGGGATCGGCCCCTGGCGCCGCCTTCGCGCAGGGACCCGGGGAGGGAGCGCGGAGGGTCCGCGGGACAGCGCCGGGATGGGGGGGAGCGCGGAGGGTGCGGATGCTGTGCTGGGGGAAGGCTCGGAGGCTCCGCGGGCTGCTGCGCCCTTGCGCGGGTCCCGGTGAGCGGTGTCCGGCGGGGAGTTGTGGAGCTCGAAAGGGGTGGGAGAAAGGGTGCTGGGTGTGAGCACCGCGGAGAAGCGGGACGAGGGAAGACCAATGCGTGGACAGCGGGACGCAGGGACGGGCTGGAAGATGCTGAGAGCAACCGGGATCAAAACTTCCTTGCTTGAACCACGCTCCGTTTCTGTTCAGGATGCGAATTAGCCCCGGCTGGTTGCAGGCTGTGACACCCCGCTCCAGGCTGCTTCCCTGGAGGGAAGAAGGTGGAAGGAGGGAGGCCGGGCTCAGCAGAGAGATCTGGGTGACATGTGGGTGCTGCGGGGCTCAAAGCCAGCCCAGGGACAGAGGGTGCGCTGGGGCGCAGGGAGGCAGAACTGATGCTTCAGCCTGGATACGGTGCAGGATAAACCTGGGCACGACTGCCCCTGGGTGCGTGTCCTCCCCTCACATTTCAGTTTGTTCGGGTTAAAGGCAAAGGTGGGGTTTTAACAGGTTGGGTCAATGCAGAACTTCCCGTGGAGATGGGGTTTGGTTTGTTTTCTCAGTAAGCTGCTTCTCAGGGAGGTTTTTCAGACTCTCTCGTGCTAACCAGAGCTGTTAGTGCTTGTATCCCAGTGAGTGTAGAAGAGCCACAAATACCAATACATTCAGACACTGCTGTGAGTGATGGTAACACCCAAGACAGATCTGGAGGGTCTTGGTCCCTCTCTACTGATCCTCCCATCAGGTGCCAGACACTTCTTACATTTGCTGGCAAGTACCTGCAGGCTTGGCACTGGTTGCATAGGGCAATGATTGGTATTTCATTTCTGAAGCAAGGCTTCCTTAAAACAGATGGGTTTTAAGTTAATTGATTGTATTGTTTAGCCTAACTCATATCTAAGCACCTGCTGCCAGGGGAGGACTCTACCTTGGTCATTCTTGGTGTGTATGTACACATGCTCTACAAAGGAGCTGGGTTGTGGTGAGTGTTTGGCTTTCCAGCTACAGGGACACGTGCACATGGTTGTACTTAGCAGAAGTGAATGTCTCTGTGCTCTCCATTCAGATAACTAACACAAAGTGGTCACTGACTATTGCTCAAGCTCTTAAAGCAACCTGATTGATTCTTCATCTTGTGACAAGGATCTGTTTGATAGAAGCTGCTTCCTGGGCATGAAATCTGGGTGTGCTGCCTCTTGATGGTGCCTAGCTCAGGATCTGAGGCTGCAGTTTCACTTCTGAAAGGTGTTTTCCTTGAGGGGTTTGCCCTACATATTCTCACCTCTCCACTTAAAAATCACAAGAAGGAAACCAAAGTCTAAGAACTCATTGGGTGCTCAGTGGTGATGAATAATGTGATACATGGGTGCTTATTTTGAGCTCATAGATGCAGAGGAACTCCAGTATCCAGAAGTCCTGATGTGAATGCCTGCTACAGCTTAGTTTGGAAGTATTTCACATCCAAATTACTACTGAATTAGAGGGGCCTTAGGCCCTGGTGCAGCAGTCCACCTCTAAGTTCTGCCAAATAGGAGAGACTTATGCACAGGAGCCAGATCTTTGCTTTCCAAACACTTAACTCAGGAAACCTCCAAAGATGTAATAAAAGGTGCAGGAGGCTTTTGGGTGCCAATGCGCAAAGAGAGCCCTTCCTGTTGTGTACAGTGGCTTTGGCAAAGGTGAGATATTGCTGTTTGAAAGCAGTGAAAATGCCAAGTTTGATTCCATCAGGACAAAGGTAAGGCAAGAAGTGCACAGGGTAATCCAGCAGAGATGGTCCAAAGGCCCAGCAAAGATGAAGATAATCTATAAATACACAAAATTAAGCCTTGCCATACTTAACACAGCCCTACACTGGGGAAATACTGGCAGCTGTGGGCAGACCTTGGGAGACCACATTCCCATCACCTGGAGTTGTTGGCTATCTGATGTCAGTGCACTGGCTATGCTTGAGCAGACCTTGAACTGCCAATGCTGGCTCCACAGAGGGGTACATTGCAGCCTACAGGAGAGGGGGAGAAAATAAGCTTTGCATGAAGTGTGGTCCGGCTGTTGTTCAGGTGATGTTGGGCTTGCCTGGCTCATTAGATGCAGGGATCCAGGAGTGGCTGTCTCCCTGGTACACAGGCAGTGTACACCTCTTGACTTCCTTCGTGCTTGTTTTGTTTCCACCTTTGCTTCAATCTGCCCCATGCTGCAGCCCCTCTAAGGTATTCCCTCCTCATCGTAGCCCTGCTTTTGCTTTCAGGATGTACAGCTCCTTGGGGGAGAATCTCTACACCTCACTAAAAGCTCTCAGCCTCCTGTTGCCTTCTTAGGGGCTGGGTTTCACAAAGTGGAAAGTAGTTTAGGCTGTGCTGGAGGGCAAAGAGCTCCTCAGAGAGTGTAAGAGGATCCCTTCCTAGAGTTAGGGCAGAATGCAGCAGAGACCCACCTCAGGTATAGGATGTTGTTGGATAGGCAGCAGCCACAGACTTGTTTAAAGCCTTATCCTGGAGAGACCTCCATGGAGCAGGCTGCAACATGTCTCATCCATGGGCCAGTTTGGCCTGTGCAATGTGGGCAGCCAGGTCTGATGGAGCCTTTCTTTATAACTCATCCTCGAATACCTGTGGTAGGTACAGAGGTGTCAGGCTTCCATGTGCTGTCTGGCTTCACAGCTCCTCTTAATTCAGCCTACCTGTGTCCTCTGGAGCTAGTTCTGCTCCCATCAAAGTCAGTGACACAACTGTTGCCCATTTCATGATGGAAGGGGCCCTTAGAGAGTAAAACCAACACATGACTTGCAGGTTTATTGAAGCTTAGGTTTGCATAGTTCTGAAAAGAGCTTAATGTGTCAAATGACATCTTAATGTAAATAAGAGTGCCTTCAAAACCGCTGTCCTCACCTGTATACCCCTGGTATACAAGATAGAAGGATACCCCTTCTATCTATCCCCTGTATTCCCTCGAAGGATACCCCTGCATCGTTCTAGAGATGCTGAGTAAGCTTTGGGTTGCATCGTTAGCTCAGTTACCTACATTCCTATGTTTTCTTTGGTAACTGTTACTGAAGCAGTTCCCTGATGCATCTACTACCAACAGGGACTCTGCTGTCCAGTTCTGACCCTGGAAAGGTTTCTGAAGATGTTTGTGATAAACCAAATGCTTATATTGCTTCCAGGCTGTATAATCCTTCCTCAAAGTACAGTATATCAGGAGGGTTTGTTACAGCATCCTCCTTTCCATTCTCAGACACACAGAATACTGGGATATTTAAAGAGTGTATTAGCAGAAAGAGAGCAGAAATGGAGAATGAAGGCAGCTTTCAGATGAGGCTTGAAAAGGTGGAGTCTGCAGTGATTGTCACAGCAGAGACCATGTGTGGATGCAGATGCATTGAGTAGGTAAAGGCTTTTCAAGGATGCTTTTTGCATATCTTCCATTCCCAGATTCTCTTTAGTCACTATCTCAGAGTATCAGACTTCCTATAAACTTGTCCCACTGAATGTTGAGTGTTTGATGTAAGGAGCGTGGCCAGCCCAGAGTTGGACTGAGTTAGATCTCCCATGTAATGGTCAACCAGCCTGCTGTCCTGCTCTGGCTGTTCAGCAGCAGGGAATGCACTGCCCTGGAATCAGGAGCTACATGGAGATGTTTCAGTGACTGAGGCAAGAGGGGGAAGGTTATAAACCAAGTATGTTCAGTCTGTGGGGGCACAGGGCAAATAAGGATGAAGAACCCAGTGCAGTTAGAGTGAACTGGTGCATAGGCACTGATTGCAGTAGTTCCAAGCTAAATCCTCTTGTCCCAAGCCAGCCATCTCTTCCAGTGGAAGAATTTTATATGCTGTTCCCTGTGGAGTTTCAGGAGAACTGGGTTTTTTAAACTGAGGCTATATCTGGACACATCATCTGTTGCTGTTCCCAAAAAGGGTTTGCAGCAAGCAGAAAAGCTCATTGCAAAGGATTCCAACTCATAACCTCACATAAACCTCACCTGAGATTTTAATTCAAGCTGGTTTACTTTGTGAGGAGCAGAAAGCTTGGCAGAAAACTTGGAGGGTTGCAGGTATAAAGAGGGTCTGAAATGATGACTGTGATGGAGAAAGGTGAAACACCTTTGAGATCAGTGGTTTATCCCAAGATGCTTCTTGGGGGATTTCTGCCACCTCCTCTGTAGACAGCGGGTGGTACAAAACATGGAAGATCATTCCCTACAGTCAAGACATTACAACAGTGCTGCTGGCCATCCATTTGTCCAGGGATGAACATTGAGGATGAAATGATGTTGCTTCTGAAAGGATTCAAACTCTATTCCACGGAGTTGCCAGGAAGAAAGGAGAGCCAGGGACCTACTGTGCACTGCAGTGGCCTTGATTTGATCTATCCTTGTCCCATATTCTCTTTCACCTTTCCTGAATGCTTGTTGCAGTTATCTGTGGGGTGTAGATATTCCTGTGGAACATGAAAGCCCATGAAATCAGATATGGAGGACAGTTGTGGCTCCCTTTGATTTTTCTCCTTACTTGGGAGAGGTAGAAAAGGCATATTTTTAGGGATTTTTAAGCTCTTTCAGATCCAGAGGACACTGGGCATTGCACAGGAACAGGCTCTCATTAAAAGTTTCTTAAGCAGCTGGAATGTGGCTGGAAGGAGATTAAAGGGAATAGATGAATTTAGCAAAGTGCTTAGACAGAAAAGGAGGGAGAAATAAAAGTTGGAGATCCTTATTGTTCTTTCAGATTGCTAGCAGGTGTGCATTAATTCAAAGAGTTTGTTTTCTTTTTTTGCCATATGATCTGTAGATAATAAACTCTAAATCATCTCAAATCAAGGTGCAGTTTGCCTAACTGCAAATATCTGCATATTTTCTATTTAATCTCGTAAGAATGTTCTCATACTGTGATCTTGATCTGATCCTATGGTAGTTTTACCGTAATGAAACACGGTTACAGCCAGAGTTTGCAAGGATCTGCTCTTATGGGTAATCTTAGCTGTGCCTGTTGGGACTTTGAGAGTGGCTTCTGCTCCCAGCTTTGCCATAGAATCATAGAATAGTTAGGGTTGGAAAGGACCTTAAGATCATCCAGTTCTAACCCCCTGCCATGGGCAGGGACACCTCACACTAAGCCATGCCACCCAAGGCTCTGTCCAACCTGGCCTTGAACACTGCCAGGGATGGAGCATTCACAACTTCCTTGGGCAACCCATTC
>JANHGB010067600.1:0-31850 GCA_026283785.1 Coracopsis vasa
GATGTCCATTTAAGAGTAAGATGAATTATGCTCTGTTTGTCTCTGTTGACTATACAGAGCTTGAGATGACCATCATGATGCCTTTAGGAAATTCCAAAGGTTTAATATTGATCCAATTTTTAATGAATTTTCACAAGGAGGCAAAACTCAGCTGACATACTGAATCCCTCAAATCCCTTGGTCAAATGGGTGTTGGACTTTATTAACAGTTATAAAGTTGATATTTTATTTTAATGGTTTTTGGGGGTTTTTTTAATGGTGAATCATTCCATGGCTGAAAACGTCATATCCTAGAAAGTGTTGGACCACTTTGACACCAGGCATTCTTTCTAATTCAACTATTATCATAGAATCATAGAATAGTTAGGGTTGGAAAGGACTTTAAGATCATCCAGTTCCAACCGCCCTGCCATGGGCAGGGACACCTCACACTAGACCATGCCACCCAAGGCTCAAAAGAATATGAGTGTTAATCAGGTTTTTTTTCCATTTAGGGTCCTGAGAGCACTTTGCCATTGTTGAAATGTTGAACTCAAAAGATCCTTGCTCTGATCAGCAAAATATATTATGCTTGGGCAACTTTGAGAGGGCATGTGGGATCAAAGCAGAATAGCAGTGGCAGTCTGCTTAGACTCGTGTTTTGGAGAACAGTGCAGATCCTGATCGAGTTTGCTGTTTTAATGCTAATTGTAGCACAAGGCATCAACCAAAGTTCCATTCTTTATGATCTGAAATTCAGCAGCTAAAGATAACCATGGGAATGTTCCATAAAGAAGCTTCTGTAAGGTGTTCTACACCTTGTGGCGTCAGAGTTCACGGGAGCTGTGCACTGTGCAAGTAGTGTGTGAAATGTAGTAGGCATCAGCTGTGACGGAATTACAGTTGATAATTACAGGGATAAGTGCTGCTGGGCAGGAGAGGCTCCTGAGGATTTTGCAGGGAATCCTCAACATTTTCATCAGTGCCTTGAAAGCAGCCATAAAGTCACTGTTAAACTGCAAGCAACCCAAAACTGGTGTAAATGATGACTTCCAAAGCACATGCTTTTTACGTAGAGTGTAATGCCTGCCTCTGTTGCTTGTCATGGAGCTCACAAGGAAGATGGCTCAATGCTGCAAGGAGATATTAAATCAGATTATCCTGCCAAAGCTGTTGGTTAGCAGATTAAAATTCCTGCCATCCTCCTTGTGCCTTGATCTGGATTTTTAACCCAAACAGAAATGAAATGTTAGAACGTAACTGATCTGTAAGTCCTGTGAACAGGGAGCCTCCAGTTATTTTGAGGACAGTACATGCTATACCCGCTAACATGTGTACCAGTGGGAGCAATGATGCAAAGCAATGTGGCAGAGAGGCATGAGCTGCCCTCTAGGCAGGGCTGTCTAGCAGGGCAGCAGTACTCCAGGCCAGTGTTCTCCCATGTGTGCAGGGTGAAAGCTTTTTTTCCCCTTGTACCATGAACATGCATGACTCTTCACAAGACGTCATCTTTGTGAGCTTACGTCTTAGTTCACATGAAACCTGACAGAAGACGATAAATGTAGGATAAAGTTGAAAGCATGAGTAGAGCTGTATGGTCATTTTTAGCTCCTTGAATGTTCTTAAAAGCATTTGCTATCCAAGGGTACGTCCCCTTGGAGGCAGGTGGGAGTGATGACAGCGAGTGCTGGAATGCTTAAGCCATTAACCAAACTAGCTGAAGTGCCAGTTAAGAGTGAAAAGATGGCACCAGGGAGGGGGTTATTAGTCCTGAAGCCCAGGACTCTCTGTCTTCCTTACACGTGTCATCCAGACTAGCTCAAGTGCATCTGCACAAGCTGATGTCATCCTTCCAGGGTGCACCCCTTCCGCTACAACTTTTCATGAGTGCTTGTGGCAGTGAGCAGGGACAGTGGGAACTGCTGCCAGTGGTGCATTTTCATAATTAATATAGAATTATATAATTGTGTTTGTTGGTTTATCTTTCCTTTTTTTTTTTCCTTTTTTTTTACTGTTACCAGAGTGCCTCTGATGGCTTTTGGAAGTCAGTGGCAACCCGTGTCCCAAGAGAACCTCATGAGATACGTATCCTGAATCCCTACGTCATCCAGGAGGCAGCTTTCAGCTTCATCGGATTGCCTTTCAACAACGGCCTGATGGGCAGAGGGGTAGGTATAAAGCAAAGCAAGCAAACCATGGGGAAGGATGGGAGACCAAGCAGCAGTAGTCTTACACTGTTCTTACTTTTTCTCTGGAAAATTGCATTTGCTAAGGCCTCTGACCCAATGATGGCAAACCCATCATTGCCATTAAGCTTTGAAAAGGCAACGTCTGGAGCTGATATGCTAAAAATTCAGAAATTATATTACCTCTATTAAAATGAAGTTCAAATGTCCTTAAACAATTAAAGCTTAAATAATATATGTCTGTTAATGAACTTCGTAAATATTTATAATGTGCCATTAAAATGTACAGTCTAAAACGAGTAAGGAAAGACTTCATTTGCTTTTTGCTTAATTTGAAAGGATTGTGTCATAACTTGGAAACTACCTAGCTATCTGTTCCCTGTAATTCTGTATGCTTTTACCATAGTAAATCAGAGCTAATTGCATTAATGTCAGGGAAATTATGCCAGTGTGAAAATAGTAAATATGAAATGTCTTATTGTTACACAATGCTTTTATTGGCTCCATTCAGTCTGCGCTTTGGTACCAGACTGGCTGGTGTAGATACAAGGATAGAGAGAAAGAAATTAAGAAAGAAATTCTTTACTGTGAGGGTGCTGAGGCGCTGGCACAGGGTGCCCAGAGAAGCTGTGGCTGCCCCATCCCTGGGCAGTGTTCAAGGCCAGGTTGTATGGGGCTTGGAGCAACCTCCTCTAGTGGAAGGTGCCCCTGCCTGTGGCAGGGGGTTGGAACTGGATGAGCTTTAAGGTTCCTTCTAACCTAAACTGTTCAGTGATTCTATGATACAACAGGAGCAGAAATAGAGCAGACCGTAATGACAAGTTTAAATCACTACTTGTTCATGGGCAGGAGGGTGCTAGGATTTTCAAATGTTTATAGCTATGGTGCAGCATTTACGAGGTGCACAGTGAAATCTTTTCAGTGCAGTGTGTCTTATATTTAAATGCCAAGAAACCCTTGTTCCACTTAAATCAGGGCCAGTAATTTTAATGAAGCTTTACTCATGTGAAACTGATATACCTGAGGGAAGTGATATGGCACAGTGGTTGTAGCTTGGGTTATGGCTTTAGACTCTGTTAAATGTTTCTCTTTGTTAAAAAACCTTATTGTAATAACCCTCTCTCTGCAGTTGGGTAGCCATAAATATTTAGATTGGATAGCTGGGATATGTCTGGGTAGCTGGGATGTGGATGGTAGCTGGATGTTTCATTTCTCCTCTGTTAAACCAATGAACCCAGTTATATTAAACATTTCTGACTATTTATGAGCATTGAAGCATTCCTGGCTTTAGGAGGCTGTGGAAGTTGCTGACTAAGGTGATTTGAAAAAATACTCTTGTAAACAAGTTAGTTTAGCCATGGGATCATTGCACATGCAGAGGAGATTTAAAACATTACCCTTATTCTGTTTACTCCCCTTGTCTCCATCTTAGTATTTTCCTCCAGGTTTTAATAAATTCCTTTCAAAACAGTTCATTCCAGCTCTTAGATTAAGACTGGAAGACAGAAAACAACTGCAGTGTGTTTCTGTAAGAGACTCATCTCCAGCCATTGCCAGCGTGATGGCCCATCTCAGTCCACTGCCTCAAATTAATTGTTCTCCTTTTGATATTTCTCTTGGAAAACTTGGTTGGCGTCACACAGCTGCAACCCTACATTAAGGAATTTTCATTGTTATCTTTAAATACTTTTGATATTCACTCAAAACCTGTCTTATTTCTGCTTTTTTATTTCCTACTTAAAGCAGCAGATCTTAATTGCTTTGTCTTATAGGTTTGTGTTTCCTTACCATAGCTGCCGGATAGCAAATGACTTGGTAGATAAGTCTGTGGTTTTTGCTGTTGATAACTAGCTGCATCACTGCTGTTAAAGAGTGGACCACATCCCATTAGTAATTGCTTCCCAGATGAAAGGGAAATGTCTATAATAAGTGTTCAGAAACATGTAGGAAATGAGCATAAGCAGTCCACTTTCAGACAGCACTCTGGTGTTTTTCAGAAATCACAAGTCCTCTTCTAAACCAATAACAGAGTTTTTTGAGAAGTATTTTTCCTCTTTGATTCTTTAGGCCTTGCTATAGCTGCCTCAGTTTCATCTTTGGAATTGATATGATTTTAGATATACAGAAAATAATGTCTTTACTGGAGAAAGCGGAACAGATTTGCTGGTGTAAGAGAGGTTCCGCTTTGTTTTAATTACATGAGAGATCAATAATGGACAATTTTGTTTGTTTAATCAAAGTTACTATTGTAGCTTCCTGGTCTATTTACACAAAGAGAGAAGTCCACTACATGGTTTTGGACCCTTAGTGCCAATGAGCACTGCATCTTTAAGAAATCTCATATATAAGTTTCACATACGGTACTATAATTAAAACTTTACAAATGCTGAGGTTTAAATCAGAGCTGTCTGATCATGTTTAACTTAAATGTCTTAATGGCTGTGTTTTGAATAGAACAAGGGTACATTGTCTAACTCAGGTTTTCTTCATACACAGAGAGATGTAAAAATTTCTAAGACTTTGCTCCAAAAAAGCATATAAACTCATCGGTTAATTCAGGCATCTAACAATTCCACTGAAGTAAGTGATAATATTACTTGCTTGAAGTTCTCTTTGTATTGAAAGGGTTGATATATCGAGAGTTTAATCTTGCAATAACTTCTCTTTTGCACCAGAAGAAATACATTTTGATGGAACATGAATATTTCCCTAGCCTCTGATTCTTAGGGGACCCAACAACAATCTGCCTTTTACTTTTGCACCTGGCACAGTATATTCAAAGATCACTTCCCGGGCTGTGTAATTCTGTCCAGAGCAAAGTAGGACATTACTTGCACCAGTGGGGATAATGAAACGGCTGGATGTATTTAAATCATAGTAAACGGGGACAGTTTTGGGCATTAATTTTGGATTTCACCTAAGAGAATTTGCTTCTTTACACTCCAGAATACAAAAAAGAACCCAAACTTTAACAAGGGCTTTTTTAGTGAGGCGTGCAATGAACACCAAGCATTTTGTGGGATAATTGTAAGACAAGAATAATTACAAAGTACTTTGAATTGTGAAATTCTTCATCTTCTCTCTGCTTTGCCAAATCACCATTTTTGAGGAGGAAAAGAAATATGTTGAAAAATCATGAAAGTGCTTTAGTTTGAAGCCTCTTGCCAAAGTGGTCCCTTTTCCTATGACTCAGTGAATGGAAAACTGGGATGAAGCTTGTGAAATTGTTGGGGTGTGAAAATACATTTAAAGTTTGATACTGTATCTACTTTTCGAATCATTCTTAGATTTAACAGTTTCTCTTCAAAGATATTAGTCCAGAGCTGCTATTGAAAAAGATAATCACTGCATAGCTGTCCTTACAGGACACATATATATTTATGGCACCTCATTTAGCTCAGTTATGATAGACTGATTCAAAACTCACTGCATTTTATGGCTAATTTTTTCATTTCTGAGCAAACAAGATTTTTAATTGAGGTTTTTGGGTTTTTTTGTGGGTTTTTTTTTATAATCACTACCAAAGAGCAGCAGGAATGAGTCTTACCTATATAATGATTAAGGCTGTTAAACCCTAACTTATGTCGCTTTTCTGACTGGAGTGCACTGAAAGACCATGGGCTTCCATCATTTGGAAATGTAGCACAACTGAAATATAGACAGAAAAATAGGTAAGAATCACTATTAAATATATAGATGGAGGAAAGCATGAAACCCAATTTGCTTTTATAAGCTCTAAGTCATATCTTTGGCTCCAGACCTCCCAAATAACAGGGTAATAAATCCATATGAAAACTGAGCTTGCTTTGTCTGTGCTGTCTTTCAGCTAGGCTCTTTTGCTGTACTTAAGGCAACTGCTGCTCTCAGCTTCTTCTTCATGAAAACATTTAGCAATATCCATTTGCAAACACAGGGAAAAGTTGATCTATTAAAATTTCTATGTTTCCTATGACTTCACAGATGTCTCTAAACATAGAAAGGGAAATAACTGCACTTAATTTCTGTTACCTATCTGCAAATATTGACTATATTAATAAGATTAATTAGTCATTTAGAGGTTAAACAGATTAATTGGGTACTATCTTATTTCAATTTTCTGTATGTGAATATTTTATATTCTACATCAATATGCAGTTATTATAATTTTATGCATGCTCTTTTCTTGATGCTTCTGCTTAAAGTAATAATAAAAGCTCACACACTCCAGGCAATATTTCCTGAATTCAGTACCTTATCATGTTATGAATGTCTTTTAATCAACTGCTCTGCATGGAGCCCTTTTCTCCTCCTCCATCTGCTAAATCATATTCAGACAAACGTTTTCCAGACATCAAGAAATATTATGGGGGTCTGTCTATAACTTTGCTTCAGTAAACTCAGTTTTATTTAGAGAAGCATCTGCATTCATTTGGTTCTAATCCCTGCTCACAGGGGCCACAGACTCCTGCCCTGTTTTCTCATATGAGCGTTGTTAGATCTTTGTTTTGAAGATATCTCTCCTCTTCAAAACATTTAGTACCTCTGACTTAAAGTTGCATTCAAGCACAGCAAATATTAAAGCATGTATTACTAGCTGAAAACATAGTTAAAGGTGTTAACCTCCCAGCAAAGCAATAGGACCTGCATAGAGTTTGTAGGATGTGAGTAACCTCTGAAATATTTAGATGATCTGAGAAACATGGCAGAAGTGTGGTTGTTAAGGAAGAGTTTAAAGGTTAATGTTCCATTTTCTCACTTTTAGGACACAAATTACTGAGCTGTCACTGCTTTTACATTGAGAGGAGCCTAGAACCTGAATCTACAATTTACTAGATTTTACCCAGTCAGCCCATTTCCAGCAATGCACAACACTCATTACCTGAGTCCTGCCACTGTATTTTTAGTGTTAATAAAGCACATTTACAAAATAGCTTAATTACTTGTTTGACAAATGTATAAAATATTGAAGAGAACACTAGCTGTTCTCCAAATGTCAGCATATTCTTCCCTTGTGTTCCCCAAAGCAAGACGTGCTGATGAATGTGTTTCATTATTCAGTGTGGCAGCATGACAGAAGCACCTCCAGCATCTTGTCCTTACATTACTCACAACCAGATCCTATTCTTTACTTCACAGGTACAGAATCAAATCCAGTGGCACATTTTTACTTTTCTTTATATCTAATGCCTTTGTTTCTAAGTTCTGCATCACGGGTAATAACCATGATACTCAGGATCATAATGATTTTCCGAATAGAGGAGTATCCATAGTGAGAGGTGTGAAATTAGGTGGAAGTCCTGATGAGGATCTCCAGTTGTAGGATTCTCCCTGCTCAGACCCTCAAGCTTGGTATGTTTATGCAGAATCCACTGAGGCTTTATGTCAGATTCAAGAGAATCCGGGGCAGAGATTTTGCATTGATCTGAATGTACTATTTATTAGCAAGTAAAGCCTCATTTCAGGACCCTGGCCTGTTGCAGTAATGTATGTTTGGACAGGTTTTTATAGGAACAGGTCATCAGAGTTTATATTCTTGTTAGACCCACTTGTGCTTGTTGAGGAAGAAGAAAGAAGCAGTTCCATTTAATTCTGGTATCTAGAATTACCTGAGCTATTTAGTGATGCCCAGCTCATGTGAAATCTCAGCCCCCTTTTTGTTTAGAGTTAACCATGGGAAAGTTGTATCACAGTTTCACATAGTGTTTGTGGACCTCTTCCTTCCAGCTGACAGTCCTGTCTGAGGAAATCTCAGTACCTCACATTCCTGTATGACACCTGACAGGCTCAGGCTGTGCACCAGCAGCCCTGATGCCTGCAGCATTGCCTATAATCACACTGAATGACCTTGCCTGGAAACTTATTTCATTTAAATTCTGGGTGCACCATGTAGACAGTGATGTTACTGTACATAGCAAACTGGGGACTAGTCCTAGCACCATGGCTTTGGCAGCTAGGAGATGATCCAGTCTTTCTTTCCACTGGTACTGGCTAAACCACAAAAGATTCCAGATGAGGATGATATTTCTGGATCTTTTTGTTGTTGTTTTATTATTAGGTGTTTTCTAGCCATATAATATGTTATGAATAAGCTATTTGAGCAAGTACTACAGCAAGGTAGCTGCAGTGCACATGTAAGTTATGTCTGCCAGCAAGAGCTTAGTATAATTCAGTTCTATCTTGTGACCCAATGTGTGTGCAGCCCCAGGCAGTAGTAACAGCGAATGACCTTTGATGCCCTGATTTTAAGTAAATCTTTCACTGGACAAGGGTGTTTGTGTCACATTCATGTTTGGATCTCACTTAGAGCTTGACTGGCTTTTGTGGGGAAAAGCATGCAGAAAGTGGGTACTGAATTCTTTCACTTTGCTTAGAGGCTGCTGGAGGCAGAGAAACAAATGTGGAGAGAAATCTGAAAGGAATTCTGAGGTTGTCTCTATTTGGAAAAGCTCAAAATTGCTCCATTTTGTTTTCCATTAAATCTTTTGCAGTATTTAATCAATATTTTAATAAAAAAATTATTTGCAATTAATTTAATCAAATGTAATCAATTGACTTTATTACCAAGTTATCAAAATTGTCACTGGACTGGGTTTTGCTTTTTGTTTTTTAACTACAAATCCTGTAGGATTTTCAGTGCATGAGACATTTCTACTGAATCTGGTTTAATTTACACTTCAGTATCAAGGAAATATTTGGTTTTGACATAAAAAGACTCTGGTTTTCCTAGTAGGAAACTGAAAATTTTCCTGCTTTGCCAGCAACTGCATTTCAGCCTTTTCAAATGCACTTTTTAATAATTATGGTGAAACATCTCTGATTTATTAGGAAACACCACTGAAGTTTACAATTGGGTTCAGACTTAAACAGGGGAAGTTCAGGTTAGATATAGCAAAGAAGTTCTTTACTGTGAGGGTGGTGAGGCACTGGAATGTGTTGCCCAAGGAAGTTGTGAATGCTCCATCGCTGGCTGTGTTCAAGGCCTGGCTGGACCAGCCTTAGGCAACACGGTCTAGTGTGAGGTGTCCCTGCCTATGGCAGGGGATTGGAACTTGATGATCTTAAGGTCCTTTCCAACCCAAACCATTCTGTGATTCTATGTAATTCTTTAAAAGGCTGTATATATGTGCCACCTATTTCAGTAAAATTTACTGTCTTTTTTGAGCTGATAATAGATATTTCTACATAAACACAATCTGTCTGGAAATATATTCAAAACATTTTCTGTTTAATGAACTCTTCCTGAATTCTAAACTGGGTCTAAAAGATTCAGCTTTAAATGCATCAGGACAGAGTTTTTAAGCCAGTCTGCAGTGGGAGTGTTTTGTAGAAATCCCTAGAAATCCGTTGCACATACCCAATTAAATGAATGCTCTCAAATGTTACGGTCGCTGAGAAGCTGTAGGTTTGGGGATATTTCTAACTCAAATTGTTGGTTTAGTTTCTGGAAAAAAAATGTATATTTTATTCTGGTAATGGTATTTTCACTAAAGATGGAAACTCTGCTTTCTGTCCAGCTTAGCTCCTAACCTTGAATTGATGCTCCAGTAGAATTCCTTCCAATTAGTTTAGATTAAATTAATAAGCAAGCAAAACCCAAGAGAGCAATGAGGTTTGCAATTTTCCTGGCTGTGAAATAGCCATACACAAACATTAGAAGCAGACAGATACAGAAAAGCTGTGCTGTGCAAGGTGAAAAATGAAATCAGATCGCTAACAGAAAAGGGAAAGCAAACCCATGTATTTTATGTTTTCTAACATTTATAATTGATTTGGTACTTTTTTCTATGTAATTGCAATTAATTTGTTTGGGATTAAAAGCAATATCATATCATATTATCTCAGTGTAGTGCTCTTGGCATTCAATTCCAACATATTAACATCAGGATAAAATCATGAATATAGTTTTTGCCAAGAACAGGAAAGTAAAGACCATCCCTGGGGAAAAGAGAGATGAGGTATAGCTGCAGGCAAAAGGAACTGGAGGGACTGAACAGGGTATTTGCATTATTTCTGTTTCTGTTGCTTCCATCCTGGTGTTTTGCTCTTTGTCTTTAATCATGCTTTGCTTTTACTTAATTGATGTCTGTGATGAATATGAATTCAATCACCTCTTAACAGAGGCTTGCTGATCCAAAGCCAGAGGTGTCTGTAAATGTGGGCAAGCTGCGCATTGCTAAGTAAAAGCTGAAAAAGCAGAGGTGACCCAAGAGATGCAAATCACAGTCAGATTGAACTGTACTTCTCAGCCTTTTCAGAGCGGGGAAGACATCCAGGTTTGACTCTAGCTATTGAACTGGGATTTTTTGCATATTCCAGATACCTGTATTCCCCACTAGGTTTTGAAATGTCACAGCACAGTCAGGAGAGCTTGCTGTGAAACTTCTCTTTCCACAGTCATTTTCAAATGTCAGAAGATATTTATGAGCTGGTGTGGCATGAATTTCCACTTTGTGCTGGATGAGTAAATAGACAGGAAATTAGGGAGGCATCTACTGGTAACCAGACAGACGGGAACATTCATTCTGAAGATTTCCACCCAGTCTGAAGGCAGCAGGGAGAACAGCATTTCAGCAGGATTCCTGCTGAAGGATGTCACATGGTGAAACAAATGGGTCCATGTGATAGGAATCAGCACAGGAGCTTGAGACTTGGCTAAAAGATTTAACAGGCCTCCAATAGAAGAAAAAGGAAAGACCAGGATGGAGGGTAAGAATTAGTCATAGATATCTTGTTCGAGATTAAAATGTACTACTTTTGTGTTACAAACCACATGGTAGCATTGTTTTTGGCTATGATCAGGTCAGGTTGTCTCATTCATTTGCCTTGTGGAGTAAAAAAAGCATTTTGAAATACATACTTGATTTGCTGAGTCTCATATTCACTCAGAGAGACAAATAAATTGATGATATATGCAGCTAAATCACCAGCTAGAGCATATGGGCTGATCAAGTCTCTCACTACGTGTGATTGTAATGGGTAGAAGGTCATAACCGATACTTGATGGAAATGGTGCAATTGGAGAGCAGGTATGCCACAAGGAGGATGGGTAGAAGATAGAAAAATATAGTACTGGATCCTGTTACACTTAGGAAAGGCAGCAAGATCCTGCTTGAGGATGGGGAAATCTGACTTAAAGACAGAGACGACATGTTCAGATGTGTCAAAGAAGAGCTGAGGATTGATTCCTGAGTTAGGTTGATTTATAGGTTTAATGTGAGCCTATCTGTAAGATGCAAATTCCAGTAATTTCCTGAATTCATGACTGTGAACACTTAGGTAATTTTTTCTGTGTAGTTTACTCATTAAGTATTGTAAAAGGGCATCAGACCCTTTGCCTTTCCTTATGTGGCATACTTGTTAAAACACCTCTTTGAGATGTGAGAGAAGTTCTTCCTCTAGTACATGTGAAGATAAGGTCTGAAGCACATTCCTTGCCTCCCAGGAAAGTGCTCTCCGAGGGATATAGGTAGTCTTTGCAGGTGACTAAATCTGACATAGCTGTAGGGTATTGTAAAATTAATTAAGTACTCACTGTTTTCGAATGAAATAAAGTTATCCACAATTGAGTTTACAGCCTATGGGTTGGAGTGCTTTCAGGGCATGGCAGAGATTCAAGTCTGAGATACAACTTACAGATGCAGGGAATATTAAATTAGATATGTTATGGAATAGCCCCTGCAGAAAACACTGGGATATACCTAAATCAGTCTACTCTTAACCCACAGTTTCCTGATGTCAGAGAGTTTGGGACAGGTGAGGTAAAAGAGATGAGCCAAACAGTGCTATTCATTTATGGCCAGGTTGAACAGAGCCTTGTGTGACACGGTCTAATGTGAGGCATCCCTGCCCATGGCAGAGGGTTGTAACTAAATGATCATAAGGTCCTTTCCAACCCTAACTATTCTATGATTCTATGATTGCTAAAGCAGTTGCAAATACAGTCTTAGAAAACCCTATCAGATACTACCTGTATACTCACAGCTATACCATGCATTTATTATATGCCATTAGCCACCAACATTCAGGTTTACTTGTGGAGCTGGATTTTGTACAAAGCCTGAAGTTAGTAGGCTAAGCAGCTGCTATTTTTTATCACTGCTATTAGTCTGATGAATTAATATCAAAGCAAAGTCCAGTTCTGATGGTAGGAGATTTGCCATTACAGAAAGGAACGTAAATAAATGGGAGCCTTGATGCCTGCTTCAAAGGAAATGTGAGGGCTGATCACCCCCTGCCTCCTTCCTCATTTTTAGAGTCAAACCAAACTGTATAGATCTAGAGAGAAAAGACCATTCATTTCAGAATAGAAATATTTACAATGATCCAATCCATATCATGGCCAAATGGAGACTTAAGGCATGCCAGACTTACTGTGTTCCTCAGGACTCTCATGGCACGGACCAAGAGGGCTCTCCATCAGTCCAGGAGAAAGAAGTTCAACAGGTCAGATTTGCTTTCTGTTGAGGGTTTCCTTCTTATCTCGTTTCTATAGTTTGAATTGCTCTGGGCAGCAATGAACTCTTCCATAAAGCAAAGAGGTTTTGTTGCTAATACTTGTTTTCTCCCTATACAGCCATATAGTTTTTGGGAATTTCTACCGTTATATACTCAGGATCCTAAGTTGGATTTGCTTACCAAGGGGGAAAAGACCCCTTTTCCAAGGTCTTTTTTTAAAGGGAAAACACATGAAAGAAAGATAAAGAACTCCACATACTGGAAACTTTTGCCAGCTTAAGGCAAATATTAAGGTCTCCTTCATACACCACAAAAATAGTCAGTTAGTCAGCTAAAATGGCATATTAGCTGTATTTTATATATAGTATATATTTATATACTAGAAAATAGATAAGCTGACTGCCTGTGAAAACAGGTACATACTGTCCTTATGATGGATGCAATGGAGTTAAGCGTTGTTATTATAAGTGGTTGAATCTCTATGGATTATTATCCAATAGCAGTAACATCACAAAGTTCAAAGAAACCAAGCCTGTTCTGGAATTGATGCACCACTGAATGCATATCCTCAAACATTCTCCTACTTAAGATGACTGGACACACAGACTGAATAGTGTTCAAGTTAGGATAGTTTATCTGTTTCAGCAGTCTTAAGAACATGTCAGATAATGAGACTCTGATCATATTCAAAACAGTCCCAGCATCTAAAAGCTGTTTTAGAAAGCAGAGTTAGAAACATAAATACAAGAGACACTAATGAAGGGCACCTCCTCAATTTCCCAGTGGTCCTTGCTAAGAAATTAAATCAAGTTTGCACTGGATAAGCACGACTGAACTGTTAGAAATGAGGAAAAGGAAAGGTTAGAGTGTTATCTTCTAAACAATAAATACATAATGAACAGAAAATGAAAAAGAAAGCCATTATAATGACAAGAAAAGAGAAATTCAATTGATTGTGCAAGACCCAGCAGTTAGAATTGGTACTAGAAAGACTTGGTCAGGAGTTTATTTTGCAGGAATAACTCCTGTATTTTGGAACTTGTTTCCCTGATGTTTCAAGAGTAGTATTTGGGACTGTTTGTTGAGCCACCATCTGCCAGAAGAGGAATATGAGATGTCTCTACGGATAGGTAGGAGATGCAATATAATACCTGTCAAAATCAAATTAAACCTTTTCATTAGTGCCATTAGGATCTGCATGAGACCTTAGCAAAACAGGTCCCCTCTGATTTTGGGATGAATTTCATGTGAAATCTCAGCTCAGAGTTCTGGAAGCCACTGGAGAAGAGAACTGTAAAGGCAAATGTAGCTGGCGGAATAACAATAATGTGTTTTGCACAGCTGGGAGAGCTGCAGTGATTCAAAATGCTGAACACCAACAACCTTCATGTTCTAGAATTGTCCTGCTTTTACAGGGACTGAAAAGAAGGCAGAGAGCTAAAAATATAATGCAGAAGTTCTGCCCATAAAGAAAAAAGTATATGTTTCAATGAAGAAAGGACAGAATCTAATTTTTGGAGAGTGAACAACTGAGATGATGTCAGTTGTTTTAGCTTACCACAGCTGCTTGTAATGACACCAATGCATGAGTGCAAACAGCTTCCACCATCATGATGTGGGTTGGCATCATCATTGGGTGACACGGTTTAGTGTGAGGTGTCCCTGCCCATGGCAGGGGGGTTGGAACTGAATGATCTTAAGGTCCTTTCCAACCCAAACCATTCTGTGATTCTATCATCAGGTTATCTCCATGACCTTGTTGACTTCACAGAGCAGGACATGAGCCAAACTTAAGGGTGTTGACGAAGGCTTTACAGGTACTAGCTAGGCAACCTTTCCTGTATATAGTTCAGTGAGGTTTTACATATTATCTGCAAGTTCTGCTAAAGATCAGTCCCGTGGCAGGGGGCTGGAACTAGATGATCTTTAAAGTTCCTTCCAACCCAAACTGTTCTATGATTCTATAAATTTTATTGCACAAAATGTTCATATTGGCTGTATCTTGCAAGATTCTTGTTGCATTTATTTTTTTTTATTTACTCATTTTAAAAAAACCCAAAACCAGTTCAGAATTTTAAAAATGCCTTCATTTTCCAAGAGGCAAAAGCTGAACAGCACAGATAAGGAGTTTTTACCCTGAGGAATATTTATTCCTTGCTTTTGATGAGTAATCGATCACCTATATTCCATGTTATTCTTTCTGATTCTTTCTTTCTTGGGTAGCAGAAACCTTTTAGGTTATGAGCACGAGAATAGAAAACAGTAAGTAGTTAAATCTTCTGTTGGCTTCTGAAATTTAAATTCATATTAAAATAGGGGTGTTTGCATCAATATTTATTCTCTGTTTTCTACTAAAAATACAAAGCAGCATACAGATGTTTGAACAAAGGAATTGAAAATAAGTCTTGCTGACACTTTTTTTAGCATCATTTCAGGTCCCAAGAGCTTGTTTTCCTGCAGTCTCAATCTCTCTCACTCTCTGTTCCGTTTAGCTAAATCAATTCACTTTCCAAATGCAATGATTTTCAACACTCAGTTTACCTCTATTTCTGGAATAAAAAGAGAAATCAGCAATCAATTTGTGGAACTTTTCCAAGTAGGCCTAGAGGGCCCTCTTTAAAAGAGTATGAATCTTTGGCAAGCACCATGTTGTTGCATTAATTAATGCTACAGACACTTGCTACACAAAATCAGAGGGAAGGAATGTCATAGTTGTAGCAGATATCTTTTTTTAACAGCTTGGGTCCCTATTTATATTATGGGCTGCTGGAACTCCACAGACTTAACTAGTAAAGCCATTTTCCTCTTGCATCCTTTGCTTAATTTAGTAGTCTTAGAATGTATTTCCTTTTTCCTACACAACTTTTACAACCCTCTTATACTGGCATAGCTACATCTCTTTTTTTCTTCTTCCTTGTGGGCACTTTTTGATGTATTTTTTTTCCTGAAAGCTTAAAATTTTCTCTCTGTAACTACTGTCCAATTCCTGTTTTGGAATGTTCTCTGCCTTTGATAACAAGTTATGAATATTAATATTCCAACATTTATCACAAGTTACAGAAGAAAAGTCTTTAATCAAAGACACTTGGGCATGCATGTGAAGGTTACCTAGTACATTATGATAGATGACCCTCCATTGATTTCACAGCTCACCTATTTTACCAATTTCACATCATGAGAAGCCTGCCCATCTTATACAGATATGAATAATTTAACCTGCCCCATAACAGTTAATATCTCTCCAAGACATGTGCCTGTTGGGGAAAAATGATACACTTGTGAACTTTCTGAAACAATAAAATTGATCCATCTTTGAGCCAGCTTTTCCTATGAAACTAATTCCTGAGTAATTTATTTTCACTGATTAAATCTCCTGTCAGAAAGTAGGAGTTATCAGATCTATGCAGGAAAGCACAATCAGCCGCATTTGCAGATGGAGCCCAAACTCTTTGTAGAATCTAATATAATTTGTGTTGGATGAGTTAAAGAGTATATGTGTTTGTATTTACTACAGTAAAACAGGGTATCAGTGTAATTCTTAAGGAGTTCTTTGCATTGATAATCGTGTTCTTCTGATGCATCACAGAAAACAGCCTTTCATAATCACAAGAACATGATAATCAGTGAAATTATGATTGCATTGATTTTATTGGTTCAGCTAGAGAAGGAAGGATGCTGCTTTTTCTGGGATCAAAAGAGAAAGCATTTCCACTGTGAAAAACAATTACACTAGACATCAGCTTAGAGTCACTCTGTCGCCATTTGTCCGGTGCTCTGTAGCTAGCTCATTTAGACTTTTTAAGTTAAACATCTTAGAGTCTACTGAACAGGAAAGGTAGATGAAAGAAATAGCTGCAGCAATATACAGACATGAAAATAATATGCCTGTAGTTAGAAACACCACTTCTGGAATGGTTTCTGAATATGATCACAAAGGATGGACAGATCCTGTTGGACAAGATGAAAAGACACAGACATGGAAATGGAAATCACTGAATAATTAGTAGCAGTAAAGGAAGATTTCCCTTCCATACTTTGGATGGAAGGGAATCTTCTCAGGACAGTAACACCTATGACATTGCTCTGTGTGGATGCACTCCAATTGCATTCTGCCAGTCCCTGGTTGTCAGTGCAACCCCTCAGAAAGGGCAGTTGTCTTCTAGTGTCAGGGCAAATTTTTAAACTTGTTTTAACTTGTAATTACAGTAAAAAGTCCACAGTGGTTCCTGACAAGACTGAAGGATGTAAAACAGATATGATTTAGAGCTTTTTTTGCCTCTTGCTTGCTTGTCTGAATATAAACTGTAAATCATGACAGAATAGGACAGCACCTTGATTTCTACTAATGAAGTTCTGTTTTACTGCCATAACCCTGAATAAATCATTGAGGAAGCAGAAGTCTTTAAGCTGATAGCATTTATACATGCAGTGATATGCACATCCATGGTGCACAGCTGTGCTTTATCTCATTCACGGTGCCCTTGGTGGGCTGAGTGTTGAAAAGCAGTAATGTGTATTTTAGGAGGTGCTCTACAGGCAACAGTCTCATAATTACAGGGTAGAAGCATCAAATCTTACACCCCTGCAACATTTATATGCTGGTTTAAGGAGGGCCATTTGCTTCCAGATCCCTTTTCTCTTTTCAGACGAAGAGCAGACAAGGAGCTTTCACTAAACTGGTATTCAGATTTTTGCAAAATTAAGCAAATAATGTGATGCATTTCTGTCACGGTGTTTTTGGCCTTGATTTGACTTTAAGCAAGGACTTAGGATGGCACTCCCTGTATTTACAAGCTATTTCTCTATTTCTTCTTGTTAGCCTAACAAAATACTATGGAATAGAAACCAAGAGCTCAAATATCATTCAGCCTATATGCCTAATTTTCAAACTCAAGATTTATATGTGAGGTTAACTACATTATTATCCCGCATAAAGGTATTGCTGGGTTTCTAAATTAAGATTGATGGCATAGATGAACAAGTTAAGGTCATTCCTCGGTGCATTAGTTCTTTGTTGATGGACAATTTAACACAAAAATACTTTGTATTTAGAATGAAACCTCTTTCATGAAAATCACATCCCAGTGCCTGTCTTCATAAATATTAATTCACAAAATACATGTACTTTGTGTAGGTCCTGACAGTCTCTGTGGTGGAACTGACAAAGTAGTCGAAAAGATAGAAGTACTGAAGAAAAAAAAGGCTGTAAAATATACTCCAAGGTGTCAAAGGGCATAAAGATACATATTTAAATATAGCATTCTACTGAGCTGCAGAGCACAATGATCAAGTTGAAAACACTGAGACAGATGCAAATGGAACAGTCAGCAGTATAGTCAGATCTTATTCACGCTGAGCCTCCCACAAGGGGTATGCCAAAACAAAACTGCATACAAGAAATGAAGGTTAGAATCATCAAATCTAAACAAACAAACAAAATCCTCAAGGCCAAAAGCAAACAATGGTTAGACAGTTTCTGAAGAAAAACAGGGACTACATGTCAAACAATGCTCTGCCTTTGAATTGAGAAAGTGCAGGGACTGGCAAATGGATATACCCAGATGTATTGCCAGAGTAATGGAAACAGAGATAGGAAGAAGGCATGTGTACCTAAGCAGGGAATCAAGAGATATTTTTGAACAGTTGATCTAAATTATTGATTATGAACTTACTAATTGTTCTAAATCAATAATTATGGACTTACTGATTGTTCTAAATCGATATTGAGCCAGATGGAATTCAAAAGGGTGAAGGTGCTAGGAAGGACAAACTGCAGAGCTGAAGGAACTGCCAGGGAAGCCTGAGGAAACAGCTGAACTGATAAACAGAACCAGCTCTGCTTTCAGGTATAGCCCATAGCAAAGCTGTGGTTCCTGCAGACATGAGGTGAGAGGTTACGAGGGCACAGTAATCCACAGGTTGTGGTGGTGAAGATTGGGCACAAGGATGTTTTGAGCCTTGATAAAATATTGTCCTTAAGGAAAAATATTCCTCTAAATCCCATGAAAGGACAAGAATTTGCATTTACCCTGCTAGCACCATGCTAAAAAGCTGATGTGTGTTTATCAGTATACTGGCCCCTTCTTTCCTACCTGCTTTGGTCATTCTATGACCCTTTTTATATGTAGACCTGATACTGTGTATGTTGTGAAGAGGCAGAGGTTTGGTTTCCTCTACACATGAATATAATCTATCACTGTCTGTCCATTGGAGTCCAGCACAGCTGATCCTGAATTCCAGCATTCAATTAGTCCAAGCAGCAAATAATTCAAATGAGTAATCTTTACCAAAATACTCTTTGTATGACTCCTTGTTTAATGAGGTGACTTACTGTGTATCACAGTGATACTAGCATCTCTTGAATTGCTAACTTAGGTGTTTTGCCTTTACACTGGAAAAAAAGAAACATGCAAACCTGATTTCAGTGATTATTTGCCATCTCAGCTTAGCTAAAGTCTCAGATTCTTGCCACCTCTCAAAAGAACCTGCAGCTTAGGAACAGATGCTATAAAACATTCATCTTGATTCAGGGAGATCTACATCCATTCTACCAGTGCAGGTTACAAGAAAATCTTTACAGAGCTGGATCATTAATTTCAACAAAAGAGAAAATTTATCAGAAGATGTAGAGGGATTTTTCAAAATGGAAGCAGGCAAATATCCGTACAATTATCAGAGGGCACATATTTCACAAGGACCTGGCTAAACTCTTAAGTATAATACTGGGATTCTTTTACTACCACTGTTAAAACAATACAATGAGTTCCCATTTAAAAACATCTAAAAAGTTTTGTTTAATTTACCTTCTTAAAACTCTTTTCTGCTGGTGCTATCATGTTGTCACATGGCAATACAGAAAAGCTATAGCCAGATTTGTTGCAGTCTGCTTTTGATTTGGTCTCATTAATAAGAAACTGTCCTTTCTTACTTTGGATCTAAGTACTTACTTTTTACAGTTTGACCGCTTAACAAAGCTTGGAAAAGACTAAATCTGCATTCTAAAAGTGTATTAATCTGTGTGTAAAATAATAAGGCTTTGCATGTATATTAATTTATGATTATTTATTAAACGATATAGTTTGCTAAGAAATGAATTTCCAGTTAATTTAATTGTATTATATGTGGTTCTACTCTTATCTGTTATGTTAGTTTCACATACAGAATATAGAATACTCTCCTGGAATTTAAGCAGTGAACTTTAGCTATGGGATTCACTTTCCATTTCAGCATTACTATAAACCAACTTCCCTATCTCAGTGTCAAAATCGTGTATATACACTGTCTTTTCTTCATAATACTTAATCCACATTAGTTGTATTTATTGTAGAGGTAACTGCTTAGATTTGAAGAGCATTGACATCCAATAACTCAAACAGTAATTTCATTTTTGTGGGACCAAAACAGGGTAGTGGCATTACTGAGGGCTAAGTGGGCCATATAAATTTAACTACTTTCATCTGAGCAACAGAAAAGTGGACCAGCCTAGAACACCATGGTGTTGAATTTATTGGTTGCTTTTAGATTCACCATTACACCACAGAAAGCAAGTGAATAACTTTAGCATTTTATTATTTAGATACTTAAGAAAAGACAAGAGACAAAACCAAAGGCAGCTTGGTACTAAGAGTGATAGGACAAGGGGTAACGGGTTAAAACTTAAACAGAGGAAGTTTAGATTGGATATAAGGAAGAAGTTCTTCACTGTAAGGGTGGTGAGGCACTGGAATGGGCTGCCCAGGGAAGTTGTGAATGCTCCATCCCTGCTAGTGCTCGAGGCCAGGTTGGACAGAGCCTTGGGTGGTACGGTTTAGTGCGAGGTGTCCCTGCCCATGGCAGGGGGTTGGAACTGGATGATCTTAAGATCCTTTCCAACCCAAACCATTCTGTGATTCTATAAAAGTCATCCAAACCAAATGATGGCTGGAGAAAGTCGCTCTTCTCAGGCTCACGGGAGAGCACAGGCTGAGCATTAGCAGATGTCTGCTTAGATACCAGCCACGCAAAATCCTCTTTATCTCTCCACTTACAAAACAGCAATCAGATCACCTCAAGATCTTGTAATGCTTGTGAAATATTGAGGGTCTTGGCAGAAGACACAGCAAGATGCCTGGGACTTGCTTACCTGGTTGGAGGTTGAACTGATTTCTGAGGTGAAAAGGAGAGGCTACAGGTTTTTTGTCAAGTGCCTGAAATCCCCAGGTCTCTTCATCATTTCTGTTCCTTTATCACCTGGGAAAACTCCTCCTCTCTGCTTGGTCTTATTTGCACCCGAAAGTCTTGGCTCTTGTGATGTGAATCAGGTACTGTTCTGATGAAATGGCAACAGGTCGCTTGCTTTTAAAACAAGTCATTGGTATCAATACATTTGCCAATAACAATATTACTGCCTGCTGGTCCCATCCCCCTTCAATCTGTCCCCTTCCCCACTGTCCTGGACACACAGACACTTGCAAACCATTCTATGATATTTCAGAGATGACTTCACAGCAGAGACAAAACAGGAGGATGGAAGAAAAGGACGCACTCATAGAAACTTCCAGAGGCTCCTTTCTCTAACACCTTCCCAAACCACAGCTCTTAAAGCCAGCATAACAGCCAAGCAGAGGCATCTGGAAGACATCTGTGTCTCTTCAGAAGCCCTCTGCAACACCTCTGCCTGGCCAAGCTCTCCCACTGCACCGTGGGCCATGGGGGACTGCACTGATGTACTGGTTCTCTAACAGACATAAGGCACATGTTGCTGAGCACCAGGTAGTGCTCCCTTGGCCTGTTTATAAGTAAGGATGCCACTGTCATCCTTACTGCCACAAGGCAGTCCTTGCTTACATGGCCAGGCTACTCAGCATCAGGAAGACACGGGTTTTGTGCCATTAGTCATATAGATTCCTTGGTTTCCCCCTGCAAAACCACCATGATCATATCAGCTTTAATAATACCTATAGAGTTTAAGCCGCTCATGGAAACTTCGAGCCAGACTCTGAGGTGATATCAATGGGTATAGCACCACCAAAGTTGTTCAAGCTGCTGTAAATCAGGAAGGATCTGGATCCTTTGGTGCATCCCTGCGTGTTTTTGCCTTAATGAGCAATAGCTCAGAATAACATTTATCTCCAGTGCTGCTCAGAGTATCACAGTATTTCACCAGGAGTACAATAACATGACTTTGTCCTTCACAACCATAAACGTGTCCTCACCTCCCACATCCAGGGAAACAATGAGGTCACTCGTCCCCTCCTTTACACTGAAGTCAACAGGAGCAGCAGAGTCCTTGTTTCACCTGATGTTCCACTTGAGAAGGAGCAACGCGAGAGCCCTTGTCATAGCAACCGCTCGTCCCGATGCAGACGAGCTGTCTCCAGCCCTCTCCGATTACATCTTTGCCGTTATAATTCACATCCTGCACTTATTAGTGATAAGGTCAATGGCAGCAAATACAATGGGAGCTGCTGAAAACCCTGTTGTTGCACATGCTCCCGACGACACTCACTGCGCTACAGAAACCAAAAATAACTTCCTGGTCTCCCAAAGCGGCGTGGAAAAATATTTCCCTGTATTTTCTAGGTTATGGATAACTTCCCTCCTTTAGGTTGGTGGTGGCTATGTCCCCAGGAGAGCTGAGCACAGATACCCCTTGGGGGCTTGTGCTGTTTTCCTTTGTGCTATGTATGCAGAAGTGCTCTCACCCTGGAGATCTCTATGCCCTCTTTACAAGGGCAGAAAATCACCATCCCTCACTTCTCTGACTCCTGTCAATGCATACACAGCTTTAACTTCATATTTCTCCATTTCTTTCTCTTTTTCAGCCTTATTCTCTTACTATAGGGCTCCTAATACTTGTATGAGGGTGTGAGCTCTCAGTGAATGCCCCTAGCACAGAACAGTGACATTCCTTGTGCCCTCCATTGTTCCTCTACATGAAATACATGCAACCCCTGAAGGTGCCTGAGGCTTTTTTCCTACTTGGTTTTAGGGCAAGCAGAAAGTGCTCCAGAAGCTCTCTTTCTTCCCTAAGAGCAAGTACATCTGCATGGCACAACAGCCATGGAGCAGCAAAATTACTCCTGCTCAAGTGATGTAGATGGGTTTTCCTTCTTCCTATCACTTTTGCTATTTCTTCCCATGCTGCTTGTCACTGCCTTCGCCTGGCTCGGACTGGTGAATGCAGAGACTGTCTCTCTGCACTGATTCATGTGTTAAAAGCTCATGAATTCTCTCTGATGGTCTGCAAATGCTATTTGTTTCTCACATACAGCTGTAAACTCCAGAACCACAATGAGTGTCAGAGGAGATTGGAATGGAATATGAGAATCCAGCTGCGTTGAGAGAGTGCAAGAAGTGTATCCAGGGGTCTTTGTGAAGGTCAGGTCCTGCAGATAAGCCATTCCACCACAAAATCCATTAGCACAAATGGTTTTTCTAGTCAGAATCCCAGTCCCTTTCCCCCCATGTATCTGAAAATACAACTCACATACACAAGGGGTGAACCTAGGACTGTTATTGCAGTGATACCTGGAGACGTCAGAAGCCACCAAGACCCCATTGTGCTGCTATATGGAGACACATGGGAAGATCCTGACCCCAAATAGAATAAACAGGCAGAGCAGAGCAGAGAGGGCAGAGGAAGGGACAGGCCAAGTACTGGGCAGGGGAAGAAGGGATCCAAAGCCCTTTCACTATAGATTTATTACTGCACTGGCCACAGAGAGGGATTCCTTTGCTGGGATTAATCACTCTGGCTGACCCCAGCCTCCCAACTGAAGCACATGAACTTCTGTGGTTTTAAGCATGCTGAAGGCTTTGACTTTCCCTGATCCAGCTGCAAAAATCACCAGCTTTCCTGACAGCTACATCTGTGGTAATGACTCATTGTCGGAGCAAACATCTGTGTCCCATCTAACATATGGTGCAGCACAAAAAGGGACCGAGTTCTTCTGGAACCAACAATGACCTGCTGATCGGGCCAAGAAGAGGAAGGATTGAAGCTGGTTTGCACTGCTCTGCAGTCTCTAGAGGACTGTTAAAATGCACAAGGATATGCAAGGCCTGGAATGGGGATAATGTGCCCTTTCCTGACCTCATATGCTGCATCCAGTTAGAGATACTGAGCACCACAGCTTGGGAGCAGCCGGCTGCTTAGAAAGCAAGCCAGGATTCAGTAGGAAGGATTGAATCCTGTAGGGCAGGAGTAAGATCTCATCTGGAAGGTAAAATTCCCATCACTGTACCAAGCCTGCAAGGACTCCACAAAACTCTGCACACCTAATTGTGAAACAAGAATGTCTCCTACTTTGAATATACCGGTAGATATAGCATTCTTCATGGAGTCTGCAGCCTGGGATGTCCAAGCACCTGGCCACATGTACTGAAAGTGTATTCTTGAAGAGGGAAAATGACCCAAACCTCTCAGATACCACTGCAAAATCCCTCGTTCAGTTTCAGATCCATTGAGGAGAACAGTTTAGAAGAGTTATTCTGTCATCTAAATCAAACTTGGGTGTTCAAATGCTGCCCTGACATCAAAGCCATCTTTAAAGAGCTTAAACAAACTCAGGGACATGGAGGAATCCCCATCCCTCCTTCCCAGCCAGCCACACAACCACTGCTCAAAGCCTAAGACAGTCTTGGACCTCACAGCACTGTCCCTCCCAACACACACCCTCTCACCTGCATCACTGCAGACTGACACCCTTTGCCTCCTTAAGTATAACCTCATCTGCTGTCTGGACCAGCCCATATGGTCTATGGCCACTTCTCACCCTCATGTGTTGCCCACCAAGATGCCGCCGACTTCACACCAAATTCCTCCTGTGGTCTTGTCCTCCATCCAGGCCAGATCCCCTCCAAGACTATGGCCTCCTACCTTCTTCTCCTTCCTGCTCACCTCAGACCAAGACCCCAACCCTTAGCCACCGTTCTGCATCTCCTTGACCCTGTTCTCCCCCATTCCCTGTCCTCCTCAAAAGGACTCTTCCCTACATCCAACCCTTAAACCTCATCATCTTCCTTTTCCTTTTCCATGCCTTCTACATCTTCCATGGCCCAAACCATGGGTGTTTTTACACCCCAGTGTAAAGAACTATTTGGTTTTCTCCTGCTGCTTTACAGGATCAGATGTGGCAGCAATGAACACAACAGAAAAGCTCTCACTAGAGGCAATATACAGAGACCAGACTTCAGATCTAATGACTGGGAACCATTTCAAGTGTTAATCGTCCTTCTTTGTTGTTCTTTATCCAAGTTGAAGCTAAACCTTAATCTCCTTAATCCCTCTATTTCCATGTGAAAGGTCTGCAGGCAATGTGGGAGATAAACTCGTTTATTCCTCTTAGAAGTTACGTCAAGGAGCAGGATGGGAAGATCCGCATAGGCAGGAATTCTTAGGTACAGTCCCCCAGGGTGCAAGAACCGTGTTCCTTTTTCAAACCTGATTAATTCTGCATCACTTGGGCACATTACAGACACTGTTCTCCTCAAGTCTGCAGTGTATTCCCTGGGCCACAGCTGCTGCTTCTGCCACTACTTGCTATTTGCGGAGTGATTGCATCTGACAAATAGCAATGGGAGAGATTTCAGGAATGACTCAGAGGCAAAGGCAATTTCACATCCAATTTTACATCCAAGGACAGCTTTTCACTTACAGAAATACGAACAGATGAGGTTTATTCCCACTGCAGCACCCACCTGGGACCACGTTGAATGTCACATCTAAGCCATGGGCAGCCCATCGCCCTTCAGCTTTTCTCTGCTCCAGGCACAAGGGACCATGACTATCAAGTCCTCAGTATGTTTCTTGGGTTTCTCCCAGGTTGGTGGCAGTGTGCTGGGATTGGATGCTCCCATTTATCCCCTGGAGGAGCTGCCAGTGATGGGTCTCTCCACCCTGTCCTACCTTTGTGAGTCACCGGGATTTACTCACTGCCTTTTGTCTCCCAGCCTGGGTATCCTGAGACAGTGCACGTAGATGCGTTGGGGTCTTGCTGGTTTGCTCATAGAGGGGTCATTTACACCTGTAATTTTTGAAGCCCTTCTGCTGTTTGTCTCTTCTGGTGCTTCTACACCAATCTTCATCCAATCCCCATTCTTGACAGCCTCAACGCTCCCATTACAACCCCCAACACACGTAGAATCCCTTCTCCCACTGACAGCATAACAACACCTTCACAATGGGACAAGATGTTGCCACATCTGCAGACACAGACCTCAGCTGAACCAACCTGGTCTGAACCTTGTCCCTTGTCCTTTCAGGCCCACAAAGAGCAAATCTGGGACCAATATACACATTTATGCATCCCAGCAACCAACTAAAATATGGGATAATGAGAGACCGTCATTGCCTTGGAGCCGTACTGTTCAGCTATCCAGACAGACGAAGATGTGCCGAGTGCTTGATGGTAGCATAGAAAGGCATGTCCATCCATACTCAGCAGCAAAGCACATCCGAGACATTTCCAGCACAGTCCCAAGCTCCTATGGGACATATTGCAGGATCAGCAAATTCAGGCTATTGCTGGTCAATTCCCTGCACTAGGAACAGCTGTAAATCTTTAGCTGCTGTGGTGTAATCAGCCAAGAAACATAACCCTGAGCCAGGCCTATGTGTTCACATCGAGCTGTCTCTAGGGGACTATTTCCCTTTGCTGGTAGTGCACTGGTGTGAATTTATCTCAGGGTGGGCTAAGGCAACACTAATGCTCCCTCCCCTGCAGCACCATCCAGCAGAGCACAAGCTCTCTCTAGTTACAGACCTGGGTTGGTCTGTCACGTGCTGTCTCCTCTCATCAGCCTGGGCACAGAATCATAGAATCATAGAACAGTTTGGGTTGGAAAGGACCTTAAGATCATCCAGTTCCAACCTCCCATGGTGCTATCTCTTCTGCTCCTCAAAAGCTCAACTAGCCCATGTCCCCTTCTTTGGACACGCTCCATCACTTCAATGTCTCTCTTGTAGCGAGGGTCCCAAACCTGAACTGCATATTTGCACACTTCAACCCATCCTAGAAGCCTATGACACCTGTGGATGAGAACCCAGTCCAGTTCCATCTGCTGACCACATCTCTAACAGGAATTCACCACCAACCAGTCAGGAACGTTGCAGAAAGCACTATTGGTCCTCTGCTCAACAGGAGCGACACATAGGAAAAGGGACTCCTTGTTCATCCCCCGGGAATGCAGCAGGTTGTACCAGGGACTTCAACCTGAATTATCCTGCCATCATAGGCTCCTCCAACAAAGCCTGGATGTGAACCCTGTGCCCACCAGTGTGGATACCCAGGAAGGGTACTTTTAGGGGCAGGTTTTTGTTGATTCCAGAATAACAGCGTTTGTGTCATTTCTCCTTTGCTCACATCTCCTCTGTGCCTGGAGGCCTGGGCAGCTCTGCCCTGACAGGCCTGGCCATGGAAAGCCAGCCAAGGCAGGGCTGCTGGGGCACACCTCCACCTCAGCCCAACAGCACAGAGGGACAGTGTTGTCTTTGACCCCTTGCCAGCGGAGCACTGACCCTCCAGCTTCTGAACAGGGCTTTTGACAGCAGAACATCACCAGTGTTTATTTGTAAGCCAGGCAGGTAATAGGAGTTAACCCAATGTTATTACAGACACCTTCCCTTATGTGCTCCATGAGGATGATGACTTGGAGCCCTGGGCTATGGCTACACAACCAGTCTGGCTCCCCATCCCAGGATGCTTTGACTGTCTCTGCATCCATATCTCCATTGACTGTACTTCACAAGACAACCTCCCTCTGCTCAGCTGGTCTGCCCACAGCACAGGACTATGAGTGGTGCGTGAGAGGTATAAAACCCAAATCTCTTCCCTCTTAACACTGGTGATTCCTGTTAGATGGAGCTTGTGATTCCCCCCTCTCGGCCCAGGGCCATGGGAAGGGCGTTTCATTGCTCAGCACCCTGTTTAAGCACTTACACCAGGGCAAAGTCAAGGTGGGACAGACACGGTGCTCACAGGACCTAAGAGCTTGGGGAGGGGAGGGGACACACAGCCAGGACCCCCATTCTGCCCATCCTGCTTCTGCCACCCCACACCAGTCTGAGCCAGGACTCAACCCCTGCTACAGCAGAGTCCTCCTGGAGATATGGGTTATTTGGAGGGCTTCAAACTGCTGCTAAGTCCACATCCAGCCCCTGATCTCCCAATACCCTTCCTGTGCTTCACACAGTGTGCCTGCCTGCCCCACACCCAGTTCCTTACCTCCCCATCCAAGGAGAAATTAACTCCTTCCCACCCATAGCAAGACTCCCTATTACACCAAGGGAGCCCTGGCCACTACCTGTTAACATAATCCACTGCCACAATGCTGACAGTCTCCCTAAGCCCTAAAAGGCATCAATGGGCATCCTGGTCTCTCCCTGGGGTCAGGAGCACCTCTGCATTCCCCATCCCCAGTGCTGTGCATTGGGGTTATTCACATTTCTGTTGTGTAAGCCCCTAGCCTTGTGCTCTTGGAAGAGCTTTGCAGGAGTAGATAGTACCTGCTGTGAGTTAGCACAGCGTGCAGAGCAAACAGCTGATGTGGCAGACCTGGCACAGCATTAATCCATCAGGGTTTTGTGCAGCAGCAAGAACCAGCAGCATGGCTTGATCTAGAATCTCATTGCAACATGTGCCATTGACAGTGTTTAAGGAGCTCTCTGCATGCCATTCACACTGTGGGAACAAGAGCATTGGTAAGATACAAACAGGAAGACTAAAAGAAATCTGTGTGCCACCAGTGCTTCCAAAGTGGATCTTCAAACCACTGATAGCAGGACTGGGATGGACATGAAGTGGTGACCACTTCCCTCTGCCCCAAAGCAAGATCAAGCATGCCTGAACCAGTCCTATAGCTCTCAGTTTAACTTGCCCTTGGAGCATCCAGGCTCATAATACTCTGAAGGTCCCTTCCAACCCAACCATTCTATGATCCTGTAATTTGTTGTTCCCAGTTCTCCCAAGTCCCTAACTCAGTTTCTCCACCTGTAAAAGGAGAAACAACCAGAACAAGTGGATCCATTGCTGGGTTATTGGAAAGAAAGGAATGTGGAGAGGAACCTTTGGCTGATGGTTGATGATCTGCAAACAGCTGGTGAGAAGCAAGAAAGAAGCATGGAGTATTGTGTGGTATGGGTGTTCACAGCTGCTGCGGTGAGTTCAATACAGCTGCTCAATGTAGTAGCTCAGATAGTGCTGTCAGTGTCTTATGCAAGATGACCCAGGTGTGCACACATGTGCATGTTTGGTTCTTCTTGTGCTCCTCCGAGCATAAGATGGGCATTGGCCTTGCAGAGGAGTTCCCAGGGCAGGGACTGTGACCAGATTTCCAAGCTCCTTTTAACTGCAGTTTATAGCAAGTTTGCTCTTTCATTCTATTGAGCATGGAAAAGCATGGGAATCACAGCAAGCAACTTCCTAGACAAGGTAGATTGGGCAGCATCCTGCTTCAGTAAGTGGAGTGGTAAGAAGGTTATTTATATGTACTGCATATATCTGACATGACCGTGAGTACACTCAAAAGGGTGTTTTAAACAGGGCAGCATTTTTATGGCACTAACTGTGATACCCTCAAGCTTTGAACTCTGCTGCTTTGGAAGACATCCTGAGCCCCAGAGCTGGTCAAGGTGAGTCCAGGTCCCTGGTTAAGACCAAATCAACACTTTGCCTGAATCAACAGTTCTCAATCCTGTGTGAAATCATGCCATCAGTTTGGGCTTGAATGTTCGTATTGCATCAATATGAACACATATATGCATCAATATGAATACATATGCATCAATATGAACATTCAGGCAGGCTCTTTGTGCAGCATCCATCTCAGAGACCCTCAGAGATCTCTGCCAGCCCCTCCTGACCACTGCAGAGAGACATTGCCCAGGATATACAGGTTCTCAGTGTGATTCTCCAGTGCCCTGTATTAAGCATTATGGCTTATCCCTATGCAAGCAAGCATTTTCCTTGCTTCCCACAGGTATTATGTACTACCCAGCCACATAAGAGATGGGGATATGGGCACCATCTCTCCAGTAGGACCTGTCAGCTTGAGCCAGTGCCTCAATAACTATGTTAGATGTAACTCAAAGCAAGAAGAGAGCCTGTTTGGAGACAGGAGGTGGTGAAGGTGATAAACTGGGCTGTGATTCATTGAGCTTTTCAGGTGTTGGGGCTCATTCAGAGGCACAAACCTATTTTGGCTGGCTGGAATCACCATCTGATGCGCTGCACCTCCACTGGGAAACATGGGGAGCCACAAAGAAAGGCTGAAAACCAGGTCTTTAAACCCAGATGCTCTCCTGCACTGTAACCAGCATTCAAACATAGATCCCAGAAACCACAAACGACTCCAGTTTGCAAAGGAGCGAGGAAAAAAGAGGAGACAAGTAGGAACTGGATGATCTTAAGCTCTTTTCCAACCCAAACCATTCCATGATTCCATGATTCTGTGATTGTTACTCATATTTGGACAATAGTCTTGGCACTTGCCAGAAGACCAGAGCAAACCCAGATGAAGTTGGTTTGTATCCTATGCCTTATTATGTACCTAATTTAGCTCTTAAGTCACTACTTAGAACACGAAACCTGTGACATTCAATCATAGAATAGTAAGGGTTGGAAAGGACCTTAAGTCCCTAGTTCCAACCATCTCACAGCCCTTCATGGAGCAGTCAAGGCTCAGGATGGCCTCTGAGCATCACTGTGCATTTTAGCTCTGTTTCATTCCTGTTAGCTGAGAACTAGGATGCAAGTGTCTCTAGGAGACCAGTGATCAGCCATACAGCTTCTGTTCTTGTCAGATGCACAAGCCCAACTTCCCATTGATAGCAATTGCTGGAAACTAGGACCTCATGAACTGGATGATCTCAAGGTCCTTTCCAACCCTAACTATTCTATGGTTCTATGATTTATCCAAGGCTTTTAAGAGCTCGATGTCTGCTGCTCTTCTCGCATGGAAATGCAAAGTTTAGGTCTCAAACCTGCCTTGAAAAGCTCTGTGCAATGCAATCAGCCAGTAAATTTCTTTTGGATGATGGCCCACTGATCCTGGCGTAATCCAATGTTTCATAAACGTCTTAGAAGATTAAGGCATCGCTCTCTGCCCAAATGACAGAGGAGATTCACATCTCTGCAGAGCAAACACTGGCAAGAGACTTGCATAAGAGCCAGCAATATTGTTAGGATTCTCCTCTGTGCTTCCTTGCAAGGGCAATTACATAATGGAAGCCTTCATCTATCAAAAGCAATCTTTTTAATGAAGTGATGCTCTGGAGTAAGTGCACAAGCACACATCCAACGGGAAGGTAGGGAAGATAACAGGATTCCGTCTCCTGACTGGCCTGGAAAGAGGATTTTAACCATTCAATGACTCATCCCTGCTCCCTATTTCCCTTTGTTAACTTCTAGCTCCTGTTTGAAGGAGGGCACCAAGGCTCTTTGCCTCATGAATCCTGGTCCCCAGCATGCAAGGCACTGTGCTTACACAGTCACACATGCCCCATCCCTCTTTACAAAGGACAAGGATTGCACCTGCAAAGGAGAAGGGGTCAGAGCAAAACTGAGGCTGAAAGACCTGTGGGTGCAGAACTGCCAAAGAAAACTCACCTGATGCTTAGAAGAACTAAGACACCATCCTGCTCAGGCAGGCTCCCTTAGGGACAAGGGAGAAGCTGTTCTGCTGTTTCCTCTGCCATAGAGTCCTTTAGTTCCCAGTTTATCCTAAGCCGTGACAGATCTGCAAATCAGGGCAATTACTGCCTGAGTCTTAAAGTCACTGCAGGCAGGAGTGAGTGCCTGCACATGAGCTTGTCATCAAGATTCTGTTAGCATCTATGGGAAGCCATTGTTCAAGTCATGTCTGCTTCTCTCAATTGACTATGAAGGGTGAATCTGCCACAATCTGCAACACCCCAGCTACATCTCTGCATCAGTTCTGTGGATAGATAGAGCAATGGGCACTGTTGGCATCACCTCCTGATCAGCACAGAGCTACAGAAAGCAGCTATCTCAGGCAAAATCACACCAAGAGCCATATACATGTCCTGAAGGACCATGTCCTGTTATAAAACCATCAAATGTCCTAATTAACCTGTTAGAAAAGATCATAGAATCATAGTCACAGACTGGTTTGGGTTGGAAGGGACCTTAAAGCTCACCCAGTTCCAACCCCTGCCATGGTCAGGGACACCTTCCACTAGAGCAGGTTGCTCCAAGCCCCTGTGTCCAACCTGGTCTTGAACACTGCCAGGGATGGGGCAGCCACAGCTTC
>JANHGB010067610.1:0-23775 GCA_026283785.1 Coracopsis vasa
ACCTCTTTGGCTAGTTTAGGTCAGGTGTCCTGTCTCTGCTTCCTCCCGGCTTCCCCTCCTCCCTGGCAGAGCATGAGGCTCACAAAGTCCTTGGTCAGACTAAACATTACTGAGCAGCAACTGAAAACATCGGTGTTATCAGCACTGCTCCCAGGCTGAAAGTCAAAACCACAGCACTGCAGCAGCTACTAAGAAAGAGAAAAATCATTGCTACTGCTGAACCCAGGACACTGAATTACTCAGTTATTCTTTAAAACATAAGTTAGTTCATGCAATTAAGGACTCCTTTCAAACAGTGAATGCATTCAAAGTACTTAGCCTACCCAAAAAACCATGCAGCTACTATTTTCTAGTGCTCTTAACCATTTGCTATGTTCAGTGTCCTGTGACCCTTTTGAAGGACATACGAACAATTCACTTTTGTGTGTCTTGAAAATATTTTACTTGTTTTATTCTATCTAGCTCTAATGATTAACTCTTATCTACAGCACGCAATCAGGACATAGAATCTGTAAGTGAAGTATTGTATAGGAAACTGCCCTGGAACAAGCCGAGGCTGCAGCAAGTCGTACTTGCCAATGTGAAAAGATTCAGCCTAGGCCAGACTGCTCTGCCGAGTGGGTAGCTAGTGGGCTGAGAAAACGATGGGAGGGAGCTATAGTTAGACATAAGGTGACACATTTTGTCTAGTTTGATAAGGAAGAGACAGGTGGAGGTTTGTTGGATTAGGAAGATCAGGAAAGTTTAAAGTAAGCTTTGGCAGAGAGTATTAAGAGGTTGGTAGCTGGGAGACTTGCAGACACTGAAGATGAGATGGTTGCTCCTTGCCATGCTATAGGCTCGGTGGAGAATTGAGGTAATTGCCCCATCTCAGTCCCTGTAGCTTAGGTCACCTTGCTCCTTGGCTCTATTTATTCAGAGGGAGTCAGGAAGGGCTTAGACTTAGCATTAGTGGGGCACATACAGCTTCTGGAAGGGCTGAGGAAAGCTGAGGATTATGGTAGTGTGAATTTCTCATGTTTCTGGAGTGCACTAGCATGTTTCCATACCTATTTACAGTCCCGGGATGCTGTAAAACCTTTGTGTTACCCTGGTGCATGTCTAAATACTCAGGAAATTGCTGACACTCAGCATCTCACAGAGTCCAGTCCTACTGCAGCTTGTAATGTCAACATGTGACTGGTGTGGAAAGGTCTCTTCAAGCTTCGGGCTTTTAAAAGGATGAGGTTTACTATCATAAAACCGGTTATTTATCAAAGCACAGCACACTGGAAAAGCAATATGCTCCAGTATTTATTTTCACTGGATATTCTGGGAGAAGAAAAAAGCCAAACAAAAATCAAATAGTTCTAGAAGTTACTTAAGGGAAATAAGTGATCTACAATATATCCTTCTTGGGCTATTAAATTACAGTAAAAACATTAGTCCTGCACAGATCGTTATTTTATTATTAGCTTAACATCACCAGTTAAAAAAGGCTTCCAAGGAACACTCATGCAGCTATCACATATTTTGTTAGGCTACACACACCCATGGATAACAGATGCAATCAAAGTGCTGCCAAAACCATCATCTTGGCAACAAAGCCTTGTAGGTGTCTATCAGAGCTTCAACAGCATGTTTTTTTGGTACTGGAAAATAGTTTTAACTTTACTCATATGGATATCTGTTACCCATTAACCCTAATTTTGCCCATAGCATCAAGATACGATTCTATGATTCTAAGATATGAAGTTTTCTGTCATAAATGATTTACTGTTCTTGCAATGCCACCCCCTCCCTTTACACACTTCTGGAAGGTGCACGTTTGACATATGCCACTGATGAGGAGGAGATGATATGTTTAGAAAAGGAATAAGCATCTAAATGATGATACTCCTCTAGTCAAGTTATCGTGCTAACTTTAAAATCTTTTCCTTTTTATAACCTCTTGGGACTACAATTTGTTTCAATGGCAGCTGTGTCAGATTTCAAAATATACTATCCACTTCTGCAAAATAAAGATTTAGCAGCTTTCTATCAACATGTTTTTAGTCGACAACTAAAGCATGGTTTAATCTTCTTATCTTTGATTTTCGGCGGGTTAAAACTCTTAGTGGAAAAGATACGAATTAATTAAGCAGAGCTGTCTTTATTTGCTCCTTGGGACTGCTTCAGTAGACATCAAAGAGCTCCTTTCATTATTTAAAGAAAAGGTAATCCCAATGAACTAGTTAGCATTTACTCTGCTTGTTAATAGCACAGAATGGCACTGGTACAACGTACCTGGAAAACAGTGCATGCTAGCTGCAGCTACTACTCGTCTGCTACCATCTGATCATGGCGAAGCCCCGAGACACAGACTGTACAAAGAAATGTTAGTGGTAGTAAATCCCAGTGACCAGTAGAATAAAGAAAATGGTTAAGCACTAAAAAAGAATTTACAACATTGCATCTTGGTTTGAATCTAAATTGTTTCAGAAATCCAAATCTGCTGTTTGGTTTTCAGAATGGACTTCTCTTGAATATTCAAATTGAGATGAAATTGCAGTGGGTACAAATTCAAGATATGTGCACATCCCCCGTGAGTTTTAGCCGATGATTTGAATGATATTTTCACTTGCTAATCTTTTTCCTGATGATGTCCCTTCTGCAAAGAAATTCATGAGTTTGCACTGGTGTTTACGGATGATGTCCCACAAATACATCATTCTACCCTTTAAGAGCATTTGCAAATATTTTCAGAAAATAAGTTTCCTGGAGACCACTTAAAACCTGCTAGACACCATGGTATGAAATGAGAGGGTTTAAACTCATACTCTTTATATGTAAATTATTCTAAGTCACCATTTTAAAACTGAATCCTTGCTTGTTTAGCAAAAACACTAGCACTAAACAATATGAGTACGTGTCATCTTCAGCTTGTTGAGACTAAACGAGTACTTCTCCCATCTCTATCAGTGCTTCCAGCACATTGCTGAGACAGGACAGAGTGGAGAAGCTCACATCAATATCCAGATTCTCAATACAGTACCTTTCAGAAGGAACAGAATAGATTGGTTTTGAAAAACTTCAATCAGGCAATTTAATAAAGGAGCCTGTGCTGCTTGGGGATGTGCAACTGCTGAAAGGTTATGAAGCATTTCTAGAGAATGTAAAGATTTACTTGCGCATTGTTGCTCATCCCTTATAAAATAAAGTGGAGTGTTTTGGAGTTGGCAGGTTAGAGAGCTGTTCCTTGAACTGCACCATCTATCTGCAGGAGAGGAGGCAGTGAGGGATGGGGGCTTCATATGCTCACTCCTATGTAGAGTGTGCATTACTGTTCACAGATCATTTATTATGTTCCCTGTTTGCACAGACCTCGATTAAGAGAAACTGTAGGTTCTTGCTGTTACCTGTGCCATTGCCTTTTCAGTATTTACTGCTCTCAGTGCAGGAGTGGGGTCCTGGAGACTGAGGCCACTGGCTGCTTTGATCCTCAGAAGTGCCAGAGGACAAACTGCAAAGGCAGACAGCCTAGAGTGGTTGTCATTAATTACCTACTGGCTGTGAATCCGTGGTCTGGTAGTGACAAGGAGAGGCACTCTTAGCCAGCTCACCTGAATTACCCCCTTGCAAATAATGTTCTAAGACTTCCAGCAGGTCTCTTCAGATAGAAAAAGAGGATTTTTTTCTTGAAATCCTTGTTATAATTAAATAAGTTTTTTCCTAATGCTCTTCCTAATTTAAATTGGCTCTTATGTCTTTAATGATGTGTGTGCCACATGGCCAGGACTACAGAACCGTGCTCTCCAGATTGGCAGATGCTTCTCATAATTAACCTAGTTTTTAGCCAAAGAAGGAAGCCAACAGTTTTCAGACTTGTGTACTGAAGATGTATAAATAAACACCATGTCAGGACAGTCTGTTTTCCAAAGGCAGTAAGCAAAACCAGTATCTTTAAATGTGAGGGAAAATTAGGTCACTTCAACTCAAGAATCAGGTGTGGATTCGAGCACCTAACTAAGCAAACCAGCCTGAACAACTGCTGTTTCAGTTGGTAGCAAAGGGCAGAGGAAAAGGTAACACAGGAACAGAATCACTCAAGTGTACATCGCAGCAGCACTGCGGTCAGTGTGGGACCATGCTCCTCCTCACTTGTGGGGTTTGCTCATGCTGCAATCAGTGCCAGGGCTCACAGTTCTGAGCTATACAAACTATGAAGGTCTTACTGGAGACCTTTGAAATGAAAAGCAGCAGCTCTGAATACAGATTCTTCCTCCAAATTTTAAGTTCAGCAAATTACACAGACTAGACACTAATACACTGTTATGAGGTTTATGCTTGATTTTGTTTGAAAACCACAACAAAAAAGCATTGTGCACCAGCGGAATTTCTATTGGCATATTAAAGCAAACTCGGTGAGCTATAGCAATGTATTTTGATTTAGGTCAACTTAGTTTCTTAACCAAAATTCCGTATTCTACCAACAATGTCTCTGAGTGGATTTTTATTGAGGGATTGCAACTGGGGAGCAACTATTCCTCAGGAATAGTAATAAATGCAAATGAAGAGCAAAACATCTCCAAGAATCTGGAAATGAGTTAGTTTTCTGAGATGATTAAAATACACAGTAGGAATCTTAGTTTTATTTATTGGTTTTGGAGGAGTTTCAGATCTCCATCTATAAGAGAAGGGGCTTGCAAGGTTTTGGTACTGGCTGTTGACAGTTCTTAGCACTTGCTATAATTTATTCCTCAATGTAACACTATTTTAACAGAGGAGAGAACTGGGTTCTTGGAAGGAAACTGGGATGTTTCAACTGAATTGAGATGTTTTTCAGCTCTGTGTGAAAGTTAAAATACTTCGCACAACATAAGTGAAGGTAATGGCAGTGTCTGCAGTGATGAGGATGCTCGTATACCTGAAGAGAGACAGTCAAGAAGGCCATTTTGATAAACTAATCTGTAATTTAGAGTAAATGACAGGATTTAAGTAAGTCTTGTCTAAAAATATAATCCAGTTGATGGTTTTTAAGAAATCATAAATACAAACATGAGTGCCAAGACTGCTGTTTTACAGGGAATTCTTTAGAAAAATAAGGAAGTTTGGGAACACTGAAAGCAATAGCAAAATTTCCATTCTCTTCCAGTCAAGGGATGAATGATACAAGTTTCTTCTCTATGTCACAACAGTGGGAAATCCAGGTTTTTTACCTAAAGGGGGTTAGAGGACTGTAACTGTTAGAGGACTTCATTAACACCATAAGCCCTGCCTACAGAGAAAAGAATGGAGCTGGAGAGAATGTCTCACTGAGCAAATATCCTTGAAAGAGATTTGCTTTCTAGGTAAAAAAAAGAGTATTTTCAAAGACATCCCAAGCTTCCTAAGCTTGCATTTCTTACAGCTTTCCAGTAGTACCTAATGGTCCCTCATTGAGAAGGCTATAGATATCAAAGTGTCTATAAAGACTATCTCAACTCCCAAAATGCTATTTGCCTGGCAGAGTTGAGGCATTTTCAGCCATCCTGTGACATGAAAATGTGATGGGTGACTTCTGGGGAAATATACTGTAATTAGTAATTGGGGGTTGGAACTAGATGATCTTGAATGTCCCTTCCAACCCAAACAATTCTATGATTCTATGACTAATATTGGTGTCAAGCCCGGGGCAGCACCCTTCACTCTCCTTCCCACTCTGAGGGAATGATTTAACATGATTTAGCAAGTGTCTTCACTTGTGTGAAGTTCATGAGGGGCTGTTAAGAAAGATTGGTTTTCAGTTTTTGCACAAGCTGGAATCTTAAACTTATCATCCCTCAAACCTGAGCAGCAATTTCTGTCTGCCCAAAACATCACTATCGTTTCTCTTTTCCACTTTCACAATAATCATCTAATTTATTCTTCATATCTCACTTGGCATAGTTGCATTCAATTTCAGCGAAGGAGCATAATTTTGCAGTATGTAAGCATCAATTCATCAAATTCTCTCCAGCTGAAAAGACTTATTATATACATTTTTATTACAACAGTAAGAAAGAAATTGCAGGGTACTGTTACAGTGAGCTGCAGCTTGTTTCCTCTCTCTAATCATTTTGGTAAGACAGTTTCTTCCTACAATTTCACTTCTTGCACCCTTTAGGCCCTGCAGAATTAAGGCACGTTCCTTAACCAATAGTAAGAATAAGTATGTTTTGGTGTTGGGTTTTTCTTTCATAGTAGATGGTATTATAATAAGTAATGTTTTTTCACCACTCTCTTTAAAAATACATTAGTTTTGTTAGTCCAAACTGACTGAGAACTACTCAGCATGCCTCTCGAATTTACAGCACATTACTATATATCCTATCTATCACCTGAAAAGTCGATTGCCCTTTGATTAATCCCCTCAGTTTAGCTTTATACTGTTGATCAGTTTAGATGCATCTGTCACCCTCACTGTATCATTGATTAATTCCTCTTACAAGCTGCTTGTGCAGCTAATACTGCTATCCTAGTATTAGGCAATAGCAGGATGTATATGAGTGGGACAACAAATGAACGCACATTTGCTGTGCTAGGGGCTAGAAGCCTGAATTCCTTAAAGTCCATAGAGACACTTGACAACTGTCAGAGACCTACCACTGATTACATTCCATTAGAAATTAGTAGGTCACATTTTGGTTATTATCTTTCATGTATTCCACTGAATATATGAAATCATGCTAAGCAAAAAAACCCCGTTGTGTCATGCTTCATGCTGATTGCATCCTTTTTCTACAGCTAGACCAGACTTTTTTATTAAACCTACTCACTTTGCATATACCTCAGATATAAAGTTAATTGTCAGAAGTTTGAAATTACTGGCATAACTTCTGACTTTTGGGAAACTTATGATAATAACAGGGGTTAATCTAAATGTTATATTTTTCAGTGTAATGAAATGGAGAAATTGGTTGAGATTAATCAAAGATACACTTTAATCCAGAGGGGAGCCTTTACCATTAGTGCTTTGGGCAATATTAGAATGAGATTTTTCTATAACAGTTCATGCCCTGAAGGCTCTCTTAGCTCCATTTCCATCATTTCATAGAAAACTCTTTTCTGAGGTGCTGAGAAGACAGATGTTTAGTTTGCATTCAGAATGGAGTCTGGAGTCTCCATCATTATGACTATCTAACTATCCAGTCTTTAGCCTCAGGGCTAAGAAGTCCTATGGCTTGAGAGTGTACCAAAGCAGATCCTCTCATCCCACATGGACTTTAAACATGAGCTAGGACCAGGAGATATTTGGGGACTCTGGTACTTATTCTTAAAAGAAATCAGCTATTTCAAGTTGTCTATGGAACACAGAAAATGAATTGGAAATCATGAATATAAAATTAACATTTTTGCAGCATGTGTTGTGAAATATACAAACAGAATATATTTTTAAACACAACAAAAAGAAGAGATTTTTACTATCCAAACTTTTTAACTCTCAGGTGTTAAGAAATAGTAACAGATGGCTAGTCCAGAAAACAGAACTTTTGCCCAAATGATTTACACTGATTACACAAGAAAATAGTCAGCCGCTTGCTGACTTTATGGGTAAAATATAGAAGGGGAAAACAACAGACATATTCAACCTAGCTTTTTAGAAACCTTTATCACTACTAGATGTCACTGAAATCTCATTCTTTAGTACTTTCTCTGTTCCTTTTCTTTCCATTTCTACTTCACTTCCAATTTCTGTTCTTTCCCTACTCTCTGACTTCTGGAAAAGACTTGATATATAAAAACATGACAGCAATAAAGCGTAACCAAACCCAAGTCAAGCAAATTGTCAAGCTAATTTCTAAATCCTTTTTCTCAGCCATGAACTTGTGGGGATACATTTTTAATCTACTCAGAGCTGTTTGTTAATTAGAAGATGTCTCATTGCCTTTGAGGACTCCAGGTGGTACAATGAAAACTCCAAGACTCATCACATGCTTCTAGACGGCTTTGAAAACATCCCTACAGTGACCAAATGGATTAAAATATGTAAAAATAGAATAGCTACAAGGGGGTTCAATTGTTTAATCAAAGAGATGAATAGGAATTACAAATGTATGAGCAACTGCCTTTGGGAAAGGCTAAGGTAAATATAGCAGAGCATGCAAATATGCTGACAAAATCCACTTTCCTGTAAGAGACAGGTCATCTCACTGGTGCAATCCATTATCTTCGTAAAGGATGTAGGGTTGAACTTTTATATGGTGCTTTTCCAATATTAAATCTACATTTTAAGTCTCAACTTATGCCACCTTAGTAATTAGTTCCAGCATCTATTTGTGCCAGTCACTGCCACTGTGATTTTTGTTAATTAAAACCCAGTCATTGCAAGGGAAAATTAAAAATTTAAATGCCTTCAAGTTTCACACCAGTTGCTGATGTGGAAATTTGGAAGCTCTGTTTGAAAAGGCAAAAGGTTTTCACCGAAACAACTAATTTGTTGTACTGTTATATTGCTGTTGCACTCTTTCAGCAGATTAACGAGGCTGAGGTTACTCAATACAATAAGGTTACTTACTATGATAAATAATAACATGGAGGCTGAATTTCAGTAAGCCATGAGCAAATGAATCAAATGCTGCTCCCAGGCAGCATCCCTTCCAATGAGAGAATGATTGGCCAAATGTGTGTGGCAACACACAATTTGTGCACAGCATCGACCCCACTCCCTTGGTATACGCAAAAAGCCAGAAGAGCGAGAACAGCTTGTTTGCTTTCACGTGCCTTTTGCAGCTATTTCTTCTCATAGCACCTGCTTTCTTCACTGTTATTAAGAGAGAAAAGAATGGATTAAATTCAACCTTGCAGTGAATCCACTGATGTGAGCTGACATTACAAAACTTCATTGTTTTCAAAGGCAAAGTTATGACAAGCAGTGAGAAGGGGTTCTGTGTCACATTAAGGCTTTGTAAAAAAGCCAGAATTCTCATACTTTATTAATGAGGATTTTCTTTTGACAGATGTGCTTTGTGTCCCAGTAGCTGCAAGTGTCTTCAGTGTTGCAAACACTGTTATGGGAAACACCTGGGCTGATTACAGCTAAACAGTGATTTTCAAAGAAAAGTTGATAGGAAATCCACAATCTATCAGTTAATGAGGAGTATTTGCTATGCAGCTGCCTACTGTTTGTGAATCCTTTTGATGGAACACAGACAGGGCATCAGACTGGGACAGCAGAGACTCACATTGCTCCTGGCTGTGCCACCAGTTTATTGGATGACTTGGATGAGCCTCTTCATCTTCCTGTGTGAGCTTTTTCTACAGCAAAATAAGCATCATGATACTTCTTTCTTTCAGAAGGTGAGGAATGTTAAATGCACTACAACACATAAGTATCCTTATTACAATTATAAGATAAATCTTTTCTCTTTAAAGCAGATTGAGATCTCTTTCTGTGAACACCATGCCAGGTCACTAACACTGAGGGACACAGCAGCAAACACTTACCAGGCCTAATTGCCACTGCCGTTACCGCAGTGAGGAACTGCAATTAGCCAAAGGAAAAGCTTTTAGAATCCAGGATACCACTGAGTTTTGATAAGTAAAAGCTTCCTTTATGTAACTGAAACCCACAGTGTATGGGTAGCACAGTTTTTCTATTCCTCCTTCAGAGCTACTTACAGATAAACCCATCATCTTCCCACCCCCACATATTTACTAGTATTTTGCGATCTATCTGCAATCTGACAGTGTTGCCTCTTACTAAATCTTGTTGTAAACAAAAGAGTCTCAGACAGTGACTCACTGAACTGAACAGATACTGAAACATTGAAAATCAGATTGGTTTCAAGCTAATCGAAGATGCAAGAACTCATTTTGCCCCGTGGCCCTTCTGAGGACTGAGGAGATCAACACGGAAGGTGCAGGAGGAAGGTTGCTGACTGTTAAAAATAAAGTAGTTCAACTTGAAATGAAATGAGGAATGCACTTAATTATACAATCCCAATGGTAATATCTGAAATAATCAGATTTCTATTTGTTTCTTATTCCTCCTTGCCACTATCCTTGCCTAACTTCTAACCTTGCTAAAATAATTGTTATTCTGTCCAACATTTAATGTATAAATAAGAATATGAAGAGCGCTGGAACAATGTAAATACGCACAGTGCCTGCATAATTAGTCTCATCTGTTGCAAAAAATACTTTCCTGTGAGTCATTGGTCCTTCCATATTTCAAAACCTGGGAAATAAAGCAAAACTTGAAGAAATGGGATAACACTTAAAGGGAAAAATGGTTATAGATATTTTTTATTATTTTCTTTGTAAATGAGCAATTGTCCCTTAGTAAATTATAGCATGAATAGATTTCAAGGCCAGATTGGACAGGGCCTTGAGCAACCTGGTCTAGTGGGAGGTTTCCCTGCCTGTGACAGGGGGGTTGAAACTGTATGAGATTTAAGGTCCCTTCCAACCCAAGCCATTCCATGATTCTATGATTCTATTGATTAGACATGCTTATCAATACCATGTAAAAACCAAGCCCTTGAGATTACTTGTGTTTAAACTGCTTTACAAAAGACTACAAAATATTATGGATTACAAGATTATGATTGAAAACAGGCTTTAAAATTGCACAAGAAATCATACCTGTTGGCCATGCAAGCCATCTGCATCTACCCAATCTGTTGACTTTTACATATCGATCAGCATTTCTACACCCTGGAAACTCAGGGGACTTAAAGTGTTCTGGAATTTAAGACTTCATACTTAAAACAATTTTGACAAATACAAAACCTTATTGGTCTATGTCTGCTTAATTTCTATACGTGCTCAACAATATTGCATGAATAGCATGTACAGAAGGTTCTTATATTCAAGCCAAATTAAGAGGAGAATTAACTTGTAGTATGTTCTCTCTTTCTGGAAGATTCCTCCTCTCCTGTAGATGGAAGACAAACTACCTTGGCCACCTTTCCCCTTCCAGAGAGAAAGCAACTCCTGTTCTAGTGAAGAAATAATGGAGCAAATAGTCTTTGCATCTGATCTCTTTAAGTGGCAACCTCAGCACCCATGGTTGGGTAAGTAAGCCTTGAGAGGTTGATTGCTATGGACAGGAGGATTGAAGCTCCCACTATACTGAAAATGGCCCTGCAAGGGCTCTCACATTTTATATTTAACAAAAAAGGTTTATTATTAGAAAGCCTTAAAAATTCAGAATACTCAGATTTTTGAAGCAAAAGAAACTTAAATGTCGACTGTGCTTTTAACCTGTCGAAATGCAAGGCAGAAGTTTTAAGCAGTACATGCTAACACTTTAAAGAGACATTCTACAGAAAATTAGGAAGTTAGATATAGGAGCTTATGGGTTTATTGCAGAAATTATTTGTTAAGAGGTTAAGCATTTTTTCGTATCAAAACCAAGAATGTTTTGCAAACATCAGCACTCTTGACTTCAAATCTCCTTTGGTTTTAATATTGCATAGCTGATGCTAAATATTTTTTCTATATATATTTCCTTCTCTGAAGCTTTCTGTGTCTGGGATTTGATTAAGATTGATCATTCTATCTTAAAATCAGGGATATTTTATTTCAAAGTCTGTGGAGAATAGGAAGCTAGAGAACTGTTTTATTATGGAAAACTCATCTACAATAATCCAATATATGAAAAACATCTGTATTCCCCAGTTATATGCAAAATATAGCAAAGAGACAAAGAGAAGGAACATGAAATTACAAGGATGAAGATGGAACAGGACTGATAAGCAGGGAAAAGGTGCTTGGGACTCACAGTTTTAGATGTGTTGATCTTGTCACTAAGAAAGTGGCTGTTTAATTTGTATTAAAACTGAATATCACATCTACTCTCATAGCAGAAGTTCCAAAATTGCTGGAAGAAACAGCTTGCAGGGGAATAGGAAATAAAATGAAGGAAGCCTTTCAAGAGTAGCTGAAGACTTAGCCTGTGAATCACAGAATCCCATACTGGTTTGGGTTAGAAGGGACCTTAAAGCTCATCCAGTTCCAACCCCTGCCACGGGCAGGGACACCTTCCACTACATAAAAAAAAACCCCAACCCTCTCCAGGTTTCCTGCAGCCCCTTTAGGCACTGGAGCTGCTCTAAGGTCTCCCTTTAAGGAGCCTTCTCTTCTCCAGGCTGCCCCAGCCCAGCTCTCCCATCCTGGCTCCAGGGCAGAGCTGCTCCAGCCCTCACAGCAGCTCCATGGCCTCCTCTGGACTCTCCCTAACAAGTTCCACATCCTTCAAAAATTATGTTTATGATAGATTCGTGTTTCCTCTGGTTTGGCAGAAGCTGAGCTCTGTCATGTGCATCAGCATTGCTTCGTGGTTGTCTTACAGTCCTTCATCTTTCAAATTTCCCTGCTGTCTCTTGTATGACACTTCAGTAGCAGCTTGGGTTCTGGAGCTGGGCTTGTTGAGCTCTTAAGTGCAAAGTTCTAACCATGAACTAAGACATCAGCTTCATCTGGTAACAAAATGATGGCTGAAAGGGACTCTTAAGACACAGGGAACTGGCTCCCTATTAAATAAGACTGATAGGCCCCGTGGCAGAGAAAGAGCATTAGCATTTCTCTAGAACAGGGAATCAAACCCTCATTCTGATACTGCAATAATCTTTTTACTTTGCAAAAAAAATAACTATCCAACTGATCTGTGCTTAAACCAGGACTGATGCTCTTTGTGCGGCCAGGAGCATGTTCAGAGAGAAATGCACGCCTTTGACTTTGAAGAGCCAGGGCACTCCATGGCTCCCAAATTACATGTGAAAAGACATCATCCCAGGACTGGAGAGAACTGATCATCTTCCCACAGTATGTAGGAGGCATTAACATTCAATATGTATGCCATTAATTTACCAAAGATTGCTTAAATTAATGTGTGATAAAATGTGAGCAGATTTTTTTGCTTCTCAAATCCATCAAGCTTCCTTTCTTTCATGTTTTGCGCACATTGTCAAAGAGGAGAATAGACCAAGGTAGTCTCTGCTTCTTAAAAGTATGTGTGAAATGCTTCACGTGTTAAACATTGCATTGTGAGCAGCATGTAGAAATGTAATTCTTTCCCCTGCTACCACAAATAGTCACCTGCTGTTTGCATCTGCCATGCATTAAAGTTTTGAGGATGGGAACTTTGGTGATATCAGATACTGTGTTTTTAGTACAGAAATAAGCCTCAAAACTTGCTGTTTTCCCCAAGTGAGTCCAAGAAATATTCTTCTTCCAACATCCATCAACAGCACTAAGTCTTACAAAAATAATTTATCCTACACTGAAAGTCTCAAGTATACTCATGCCACATGGTCATCAATACACATACTTATCAAATGATATGAATTCAGAATTAAGGAATCCTTAAATCCTTAAACTAAGTGAATTTTGGCAGTAGTAACCTTTTCAATTACTTCATTCTCAAAGGAAGATATATATACATATATATATAAAAAATATTCTTGCTTTCCATATTGAAGCTCTTGTGAAAATCCTATTACAAGGGATCTGGGGAGGGCTTAGCATACTGAAGAACAGAAATATTTTATCTAAACTTGCCAGTCTGGCAAAGCTTGCAGACAAATGTACCACAAAGTGAGACTAAACCAGACAAAAGTGAACTGTGCATTTGTTTCATTAGGGAAAATATTCCCTTACCCCACAGAGGAAGAAAAACAGTCTTGCTTTGTATTCCACCTACTGTCGGCACTTTCATTCTGTAGGCAAACAAGCTGGAAGCTGAATGGGCAGGTTCCAGTGGTAGGGACCTCAGGAGTGGGATGCTCCTTTGAGCCTGCCCAAGTATGCAGCACAAAGAGCACCTTCCCTAGTATGTAGGTACAGAAATTATCGACATAGATGCAAAATTTCAGCTGTAATTTTAATGAAAGAAGTACTTCCATTATCACTCAGCACTGTCAGAATTGAAGATTTGGCTTAGAGTGAAATTAATTTTATTGTTTTATAGGACAAAAAAAGAGAAATTATTAGACAAAAACCTTTATTTCCAAATATTGTTATTACTCTCACAATTTATGTCCCATTAAGAAAGCCAGTCACCAAGTATATTATTGTAGTTATGGCCTGAGATAAATGGCTTCAAAATGAATACATTCCTTCCTTCCTGGGCTCATGGGAGTCCTACTTTGGAAAGGAGAAGTGATGGAAATCTGAAATCATCCCCAGTATCTGCAGTACAGGAATAGAGCAACTCCTTTATGGCAGAGTTTCAAAGCAACAACCTGAAAATGTTTTGCAAAAAGGAAAAGAGGTAGAGATGCATTTTCACAAGTGACAAAGTCCCACTTAATGCCATAAATTCCACAGCCACATTGCACTCTGGAAAAATCTGACTTCTTAAATTACCTTATATAGTGCTGCTTTTTAAAGGTTATTTCCGCATAAGTTTGTCTTGAAAAAGCAGTTCTCAGATGCTTCCAAATATTACTCATGTGAAGAAATCACTACGCATTTGTGTGTTCCTGTATAAATTGCCCTGTAAACTGAAGTTCGCACATGCGTTTCTTACAGCTCTGCTCTATGACCCTACAGTGAGTAAAGTTAGAAGAGAGAAATTCTCAAGTAGTTTATCTTTTCTGAACTGTTTCAGCACTGATTGGGTCACTTCAGGCAAGCTTAATGAGGTGTGGAAGAACACTCTCTATCCTTGTAGAAGTCCCAGAGATGCCTTAGTCCTGCATTACATCATAGTTCATCCTCGATCAGAGATCATATTTCTGAGGCATGAGATGTCTTTAACTGATCAAACTCCTACAAAGGCTTTCATGACAAGCCCTGAAGGCATGGGGGTTTTGAGTTGTTTGGTTTGTGTGTGGTTTTGAGGGGTTTTTTGGTTGGTTGGTGGTTTTTAATCTGCCTTTTTCTTCTGTGCCAAAGAGCCAAAAGTCAGAAATTGAAAGGTAAATAAAATCAAGTACAGCAGTACTGCCACAGTATGGAGGGCCTTAAATACAATTTATCACATAGCTGAAGCCAATCAAACTGTCTCTTGTATATATGAGAATGAACCAAAACAACAGCTATTATTATTTCCCTGACATCCCCTGCATGTTGGGAGAGCAATTTTACATTTTAAGGGATCTTCTTTAAAGAGGATCTGAATATTTTAGGAAATCACTAATAAAGCAAAGACACAACCCTCTCCCTCCACTACTTTCAGTGAAGGGGAAAAATATATGAATACTACTGGTGCCACAGAATATAAACCAATATACGCAGCTCAAACACGACTGTGAAAGAATACATTTTACTCCCAGCTGGTAAGGCAGGGGTCTGATCTCTACTGCAACCTCAGTGTTTCTCTAAAACGCACTCTACAGAGAGTGATTTTCATCTATATGGATATATGGTATTTGTCTGTTAATAGATACAGTATCTCAGCCAAGTCATTTTCTCCCCTGCAGACGTTTATAAGAACAGGACACTTTATATGTCAAATGTGATGGGCCTTGTGAGGATTTTTACCTCTACGTTACCTTTATCAGTGATCATAAAACTTGCTTTTTCAGCACTATTTCAGTGTCAGATCAAATAATTACTATACTTATGGGAAACATTTAGATAAGCTCTTTAAAATCTGAAATCTTAACAGTAACACATCACCATAGGAAAAGTACCAAGACTCACTTGATTTTTTTTTTCAGTAACTTAATGCCACATGAGAAAGCAGTTTAAAGTGTGAAAAGCAGCCATGGCAGCAGTCAGCCTTACTGAAGAGAAAGGAAAGCCCTTGTGGTCTGCCTTTCTTCCACTGACCACACATTCTTATCTTGCCTGCAGTTTCCAGACTCTAAGCTGAACTAATTGCTATCAATGTCCACTTCTTACATGAGTGATGTTTCTGCAGAGCTGCCTTCTACATGCTCTGATGAGGTGGAGGCCATCCAAACCACACAGCTTCCCATAGCCAGTGCCCATGCTTCTGGGCTGTTCACTACACTGGTTTGCTTTCAGAGCCTTTCCAGAGTCATTTTTCATCCCTTAACCAAATCTCAAAGGCCATTTGCTACTCCTTCCTTCTGGATGCACCAGTGCTCTTACCCTGCACGCCCAATACCCACAATATGCGAAGTAGCTTGTAAAGTATCATCAGTGAACCAGCTTCAGAAGCTGATTTTTAAATCATTTTTATTTAGTATCTGGATTCCAGCAGCTGTGTAGAAGTACTCTCACAAATCTGGGTATTTTATATGCCAATATAGAGATTGCACAGATCATAACTTTGTCCTGCCAGACTGCTGCGTGGTCTTCCAGCTCTTGCAGACTAGTTTGTATTGTGATCATGCTTTGCTTTATTTAAACTGGAAAACAGACAAATCCCAAATCAAGCTGAGCAGGAACTCTGGTGCACTTAGACCTCGTGTTGCAAAAAATGCACCTTTTCTTCCTGCCTGTGATCAATTTATAATTACTCCAGATCAAAAGAAACCACAGAAAGCACAGCTAGAGAGAAGTCACAGGTATCACTGTGCCTAGTAAGAAGGAAAGCAAGCTTTGTACAGATTATTCCCAGAATTTTCCTGGAAATTCTGGTTTTTGCTTCTGTTTATCTGCAAGGTTTTGGTTCCCCACCTAACATATATCAGTAAATCAAACAGATCAGAGCATTTGCCAGGATGCTTTTCAAAACAGAGCAGTGAGGTTCAACAAAGAACTCCAATCCCATAGCAAACCATTGTGTAACACTTTCATTTTATTAGGAGGAAAAAAAAGAGCAATTACAAAGCTGCTACTGGGATTGAATATGTAATGCCTTATTAGAAACTACTACCTAAAGAAACTGATACCTCTCAGAGGAACTAGTGGGAATACATCCATAACTTGTAAACAAGTGGTCATAAGACTGGTGGCCAAGTAACTTTCATGAGGACTGGAGGCCCATCAAATGTGGTGAACAAAATCTTACTTTAATGTCACTGTCTGCTTGTTAATGCCATTTGTGTTTAAACAGGGACTTCATCTTTCACAGCCCATCTTAGCCTTCTACTTGATTCTTCAAATACTATCTTACCAAGCTTTAAGCATCCTCAGTATTGATAGAATTGATAAGCAGGAAAAGGTGTTTGGGGCTCACAAGTTTAGATTTGTTGATCTTGTCACTGAGAAAGTAGTTGCTTAATTTGTATTAAAACTCAATATAGTATCTTTTCTCAGGGCAGGAACTCCAAAATTGCTGGAAAAAAAACAGTTTGCAGGGCCATAACATTAAGAAAGCCTTTCGAGAGAAGCTGGAGACAACCTGTGAATCATAGAGCCACAGAATGATTTGGGTTGGAAGGGACTTTAAAGCTCATCCAGCTCTAATGCCCTGGCATGGACAGGGACACCTTCCACTAGAGCAGGTTGCTTCAATCCCCACCCAGCCTGGCCTTGAACACTGCCAGGGATGCGGAAGCCACAGCTTACTTTGTCCTGTCCCTACCTGCCTGTATAAAAAGCCCTTCTCCAGATTTCCTGTCAGCTCCTTTTAGGCACTGGAGCTGCTCTAAGGTCTTCCCTCAAGGAGCCTTCTCTTTTCCAGGCTGAACCAGCCCAGCTCTCTCAGCCTGGCTCCAGAGCAGAGCTGCTCCAGCCCTTGCAGCATCTCCATGGCCTCCTCCGGACTCATTCCAACAGGTCCACATCTTTCTTACGTTAGGGGCCCCAGAGCTGAATGCAGTTCTCCACGTGGGGTCTCACCAGAGTGGAGCAGAAGGGAAGAATTCCCCTCCTCAACCTGCTGCTCACGCAGCTGGTGATGCAGCCCAGAGTACAGTTTGCTTTCTGTGCTGCAAGCACACATGGCTGGGTCATATTGAGCTTCTTGAGAACCAACACCCCCAAATCCTCCTCAGGACTGCTTTGAATCATTTCTCTGCTCAGCCTATAGCTGTGCCTGGGAGGTGTAGGACCTTGGAATTGGCTTTGTTGAACTCCATGAGGTTGACGTTGGCCACCTCTCCAGTGTGTCCAGGTCCCTCTGGATCCCATCCCTTCCCTCCAGCGTGCCGACTGCACCACACAGCTCGGTGCCATCACAGACTTGCTGAAGGCCTCTCAATCCCACTGCCCATGTCGCTGACAAAGATGTTGAACAGGATCGGTCCCAACACTGACCCATGAGGATTGCTGCTAGTCATCTGGTTTCCACTTGGACATCAAGCCATTGACCACAACTCGTTGAGTGTGACCATCCAGCCAGTTCCTTATCCACCCTGTAGTCCATCCATCATGTCCATGCCTCTCAGTTTAGAGACAAGGATTTTGTGCAGAACAGTGTCCAATGTTTTGCACAAGTCCAGGTAGATGTCATTTGCTCTTCACTTATCCACCAGTGCTGTAACCCTGTTGTAGAAGGCTACCAAATCTGTTAGGCATGATTTGGCCTTAGTGAAGCCATGTTGGCTGTCACCAGTCATCTCCTTATTGTCCATACGCCTTAGCATAGCTTCCAGGAGTACCTGCCCCATGATCTTGCCTGGCACCAAGGTGAGATTGACTGGTCTGTGGTTCCCCAGGTGTTCATTTCTTTCCTTTTTAACAGTGGGGGCTACATCTCCCCATTTCCAGTCAGTGAGAACTTCCCTGGCCTGCCACAACTTCTCAAATATGATGGATAGCAGCTTAGCCACTTCATCTGCCAGTTCCCTCAGGACCCATGGGTTTGTGCACCTTGAGGTTCACTAAATGGTCTTGAACCTGATCTCCTACAGTGGGTGGTCCTTCACTCTCCCAGACCCAGCCTTTGCCTCCTGTGACTTGTATTCTGTGGCTGGAGCACTTGCTGGTGAAGACTGAGGCAAAGAAGTCATTCAGTACCTCTGCCTTCTTCATGTCCCAAGTGACCAGGTCTCCTGTTCCCTTCTGGAGGGAGTCCACGTTCCAACATGGAATTGTTCATGGAATTAAAGAACAGGAAACAAGATAGTCCTGAAGAAAACCCACTTGTGGCTGCTTTCTGGCCTGAAGCTTTGGGTTTCTGAAGAAACATAATAACATTAACCATTTGGTATGTAGGACAGACTATAGGATATCTCACCTGCAACCCCACACCATAGGTGTAGAGCCAAGCTTCTGAGAAGTGTTCAGAAGGAAAGCAAACTGCCTGTGGGTGGAGGAGCTCAAGCCAAACCAGGGAGCTGTGTAGCACCATAGGCTTCACCGTGCTGAACTATTCCTTTGTGAGGCAACGGGTTGAAATAATGAACAACAAAAATGTGTCTGACAGAATTTTTCAGTACTTTTTCGATGCAGGGTTTTTTTTCTGTACTGTTTTGAGGTCATTCTCTGCTCCAGATTTTTCCTGCTGCTCTAGAATTGATGGTGGATGAAAACATATTGAGTTGTAATTATTAAAGGAACACAGTGGAAGAAAGAATAATTCTCATTGTCACTGGATGGAACCAGCTCCCATGGTGCAAGGACCAAGGTACAAGGAGCAAAGAGCTGAATCCAGAGAGCAGCTGAGTGAGGGAAGTGGAAGTAGAGTCCTCCGGGGAGAAATGGCAGGAACTACTGTACCTGAGAGAGAGATGTTTTATATCTTGTTATTTTATTCATAGCTTCATGACTCTGCCATCTCAGATGGAGTTTTGTTCATAGAAGTCTTCAGGCTGTCTGGAGTCTCCACCTGTCCTGTGACAGTCTAAAGGCAGAATTAAGAATGCAGATACGCTTCAGGCAAGAGCTGCATCCATCCTGATCTGTCCTAAAGCTGATGATGTGATGGAGGAGCGATGGCACTCTGAAAGGAACAAGGTGAGCATTAGCAACCCAAGAAAACTATGAAAGAGAGAGCTTGAGAGGCCAAAGTGATGAATTGAACAGTATCAGAGTTTACCAAAGCATTACACAAACTTTGCTTCATGTTTGTTCCACTGAGGTGTCACAGGGAGATACCCTTTTTGTTTTCTCCCGCCCCCTTTGTCTGCCTGGCCCCAGTATACCAGAGTGCTGGGATAGCTGATTTCCTCTCACCATAGAGCCTCTGACACTGACTTTGATATCATTGCATAAAACACTGTTGCTGTGATTCTTTATAAACTTTGCATATTTCATTCTAAGGTTCAGTGAAATGGCTGTGCAGTGCTGTAGCGGTGGAGACAGGAGCAGCAAGGTTTGAGCAGGGGTAATAACCAGGAAACTTGTGAAGATGTGTGAGTAGTACTTCTTCATATCTATGTTTGAGTATTAATCCTTTGTCTTCTGTTGCATTTCATCCGTTGCTATCTACATATATTGGAATAGCTTCATTGCAGCAGTGTTCTTTCCCATCAAAAAATCTCATTTAATTAATCTGTTTTGATAAAGGTAGTGGTAAAATCCTGCTGGATTCGAGGTGTGCAGCCATGTTAGCTCCTCCATTGAGCATAAGTGGACACTTATGGGGAGGGACCTCTTCCATTCAACAGAGCATCTGCCTTTGCTCTAGGTGTAATTATTGTGGCATTATTTCTCTTAGGCTGATTAAATGAGAGAGTTGGTCAACTGCAGCATGGGAAAACAAGAACAGCCTCACTACTGATCCTGTTTGATTCCAAGAGAAAGGAACTTTTCATAGGTTTTGCTGTGCCTATTAGCTTTTTTTTTTGTATGCTATTAAGACAGTAGAACTACCTATCATATTAAAAAAAAAGATAAATAGGAGCACAAAAATGATTCCTGGAAGCTCTCCAGAGTCCACAGGAGATACCTTGCTTGGATCTTTGCTATTTATTGGAGCTGTTCCGAACATAAGAAAGAGGATTAGGAGAGTCAGGCAAATAGAACAAAGGATGGCTCTGAGCTGAATTAATTCTCAGCTTAATTAATTTTCTTCTCTCTCATGCATCATTAAATATTGCTCTTGTACTGTCTACGGAGTATCTATATTATACCTGTCACCTGATAGCAACCACGGTCGTTATGGTAATGTCAAGATTATAATTATAGTCCCTTCTGCAGTGTAGTCATACTATGCTAAAAAACATAGCTTTGAGATGGTAGTGTCCCATGCTTGGGAGCAGCCCAAACAGGAATACATTTTGAGAGGTTTGAGGGGAAAGATGTTTTGTTTCTGATTTATAAAATTCAAGGAAAATTACAGATTTATATGTACATATGTGTGTATTTAATTTAAAAGTATGTAGCCTTTGAGCTATGGCTTTACTTCATTTGAGCTAAACAAAGCTCGTCAGGAATTCTTATCCATTGTTGAACATCCCTTTGGCTGAGTTTGGGAATTTAAGAATGTTAAAAAAATGCAGCTATTACTCAGAGATCAAAGAAATCATGTGCAGGCTTGCCTGGCAGCATGAGTCTTTGTGGTAGACCAGCCCATACCCTTTTGCAGTGGGTGGCAAGATGGCAGAGAATAAAGTGTGTGTCTTCAGAGAGTAACCTGATTTCTGTAGAATAGAAGGGCAGAACTATGAGAACAAATTGTAAAACATTATCTGGTATCTTCTTCAGATTTTGTTGCTATCATTGGCCTATTTTCTTTAGGATTTTGGAGACAATTGTTCATTTAATTTTAGAGAAAAAAAAAATTGTCTCCTAAGTATAAAATGTATGAAATTCCCAAATGGAAAAAGGTTCTAGGGAAACCATAGTAAGGAATATGTGAGTGTGACTCAGGAAGCAAACAGTTCAAAATGAAAACCTACTGCATGTAAAACTAAGGGTCTTGTAACCATTATCTCATTTAGTAACATCTAACACTATAGACGTCATGTTAACCTCATGAATAAAATAACTGATTATATATTAATCTTGTCTGTAATTTGAAAATAGTTCTGATCAGGATACTCAGGATAGAATGGCACATACAAGTTCTTATCTTTAAATGAGAGATCTGTAGAAATACTGCAGGGTTGTTTTGTTTCCTGTTCTCATCACTTGCACAATGCTATATCAAAATACTGCTTTTTATTCATTGATTTTGGGAGCAAAGTTCCTGAGTTGTTGTAATATATTTTTGGCAATATTTGACATCTGTATTTTGTTCCAAGCACAAGTGTACAAAGCTGTTTACTTACCAACCATTCCTAGGTGGGCATAGGGAGCTATTGCGTAAATACATCAGTTAAGGTAGTCATTGAGCAAACTCTTGCCAAGAATTCCCATTAAAACATCCAGTGATGACAAGCTTGCCTGTAGATAGTCAACAAGAGTGCCTGATGCTAGTGGATGCTGTCAGCAGTGAGGGGAGCTGTGGCTGGATGCTCTGTAGGAACCAGAACTCTTGTACTCTTTTCCAATGGCTAGCCGGGCATCTGAGTAAGTTACTCTCCCTCAGACAAGCCAGTTGCAGAAGGTGACAGCTACTGCATCCCTCTAGCAGCTGCATGTTTGTGCCACCTTTACGTACTCGGTAGCACATTTATCCTCGTATCTTCGTGACTTGAAGTGGTTTATGTGGAAAGGAATACGGGCAGTGGAATCTCAATTAGTTTGTTAGTTATTTAGGGGTTAAGTCCCTAAACTGATGAGAATTTTATGGAAAAGCTTTATCATGCCATTGAGACTGAAGTGAGAGTTTGAAGACTTGGCTGGTTTACTACTGGACATAAACAGTGACAAGATCACGTAATGATGCCAGTTGATGGATTTGAACCATACTCATAAGACACAGCAGGAAATATCCCTCCTAGCAGTAAAGAGCACACAGGTGAATTAGAAGGAAAGATTGAGAAAACTAAATTGTATCTTGTATAGCCCTAGCTCATCAGAAGCTGTTGAGGATGTGAGCCAGACCCAGATGTGGAAGAGACTTTATCTTCTCTTCTACTGCAGCCTATGTTATGAGGTTACACCTTCATTAAGGGGACTGGATTTGGTGTGTGCTTGCGTATAGGCAGGTTCTGCAGATATTGCAAAAGCAAATGAAACACAGGTTTCTTTGAGTGGATGTCAGATTCCAGGTGTATACAAGGAAATCCGTTACCCAAAAAGAGTTCTCATTTACACAGCCTGTTCCAAGGAGTTACGGTGAACATTTCATGTCTGATCTGCTATTCCCATCAAAAAGGCTTTGTTACTAAAGGAAGAGACACGCCACCCCTCACGTGAATCAGAAATATCTTAGTACCTTTCTCTAGCCTTTTTCCTTTTTTGGCACCTCAGGGAATCTTCCAAGTCTTTTCAAATAATCCTCGTTTGAGAGAAGGGATTTTTCTTTAGGAGGCAAATGCCTTCACCAATGTGAGAGGGTTTAGCTGGGTTGCCTGCGATGTCCTGTGAAGCGTGTATTGATATTGGTATGGCTCCAGAGCTTTTGCAAAGGCACGGGTAGCTTGCCTAAAGCATCAGTATGGATCTTGATTTTCCATTTGGAAGGAAGCAGTAAGACCTGTTCCAAAGGAAAACACATACTTTTGTCTCCCATTTTTGAATGGATGACCAAAAAGTTTATTGAGAGGCTCGGTGAGTAGTTTCTTCCCCTTATTCAGCTGTACATCTAGATAAAGTATAAAGACTAGCTTGACTAGCTCCCTGGACCTGCTTTGGCTACATCACTGTCGTGGTTTAAACCAAGTCAGCCATTAATCAGAACCACGTAGCTCGCTCTCTCACTCCCCGCCCCCCGCCTTAGTCCTCCCTCAGCTCCTGGAGGGATGAGGAGGAGAATCAAAAAGAATACAACTCCCATGGGTTGAGATAAGAACAGTCCAGTAACTAAGGTATAACACAAACCACTACTGCTACCACCATCACCAATGATAATAATGATAAAGGAAATAACAAAGGGAGAGAATACAACAGCTCACCACCCCATCGACCAACACCCCAGTCTGAACCCCGGCAGTGCTCTCTAGCCCTTCCGGGTAACTGCCCCCAGTTCTACATCCTGGGCATGACGTGCTGTGGTATGGA
>JANHGB010067613.1:0-68594 GCA_026283785.1 Coracopsis vasa
TTTTTTTTTTTTTTTTTTTTTTTTTGCAGTTAGCATGTCATGAAGTTGAACTGTGTTGTATACAGGGTTATATGATAGCATTTTAGATCTGATCAAGTATTCTCCAGTGAACAAAAGCCCTATGACTTATTAGTGTGGTTGCAGCTGACATGTCTTGCTGGTGCTCGCTAGAAGTGGTGAGAAGGCTAATTCAGACTGATGCTTACACAAGACAGCAAAACATTTTCATTTGATCTATAGTGGATTGTTTGGGCTGTCAGACTGGTGTCTGTAGGCTTAGAACAACAGTTTCTTTGTGAGGCTGTAACAAAAATTTATTGATGGAATTTAGCAATATTAACTCTTAAAATATAAGCTACAATTTCAGGGAAAGGTGGAGAGAATGTTGTTTGCTGTCATATAGTAAGTACATACCTTAAGTAATGATTGATCTGAAAATGTAAGTTGCCAATAAACTGAAGAACCAAAGCAGTAAGGATTGGTATTATAATGATGTAGCTTGTCAGTATAGTTGTCTCATCCACTGACTACCTGCTTCTGACAGAGCCAGCTTCCTTCTCCTCTTGGCCCCTAAACTTGCATCAGCACATGCTCACTTTGTTTTGAAGGGGCATTTTTTTGCCAGTTGACCTTCTTACACCCCATCACTACATCATTAGCTTAGGGCTCATTCTCCTCCAAAAGGCAATGGGAACATCTGGCCTCAGGCAATGTAATACTAGGTTTGGAGGTAGTCAGCTGTTAGGTGAGCTAAGTGAAAGATTCAAGAAATAGTGAACTGAGGCTGATGTTGTTGTGATTTTCCCTTCAAGTTTTTATGACAAGTCATTTGGTACTACAGGATTGCCCCTTTTTTATGCTTCCTACTGCTTCACTGGCAGAAGCCCAAACCTTTCTTCTCTTGCTGCAGTTGCGAGTGCAATAGCAGCCTGAAACAGCCTAGCAGTTGAAATATCAATGGCATTTGTAACCCAGTAGACTGGAGAAAGATTTATTGTTGCTACTGCAGCAAGAAAGAAACAGTGTGCAAATTGGTACATTTGTTGAAGGATAAAAATAAAAGTAGTCTCAGTTCTTCTTCTTTTTGTACCATAGTGAAAATTGGACTTGGGAAGACCTCAGTAAATCCTTCCTTGGGGTAATTTTCTGATTATTTTTGATTATTATTTTATTTTGTGAAAAATATTAGTGTTTATTCTCTAAGTGTACTACATGTCAGATGTAATGACTTGGGTTATCAGAAGACAGACTAAAAAGTGTGAATATTTCAAATTGCTTCTTTCTAGAGCAGTTTTAACATTTAACAAAGAGTTCAAACATTCTATATCCTGAGTTATAGAATCATCTTTATTTTACTTTAGTTAAATTTACTGAAGCACGTAGCACATCTTGACAAAAAATAAATGGTGAGTTAAGGAAGAACAGAAGTTGTTGATTTTAATATCTGATTTAAAGTGCGAAAAGTTAACAGTGTTGCTTTCACAAATACAAATAGGTTCTGTGTGTGAAAAAATGTACTTTTTTGACAGGGCTTAAGAGAAGTGAAAATTGATCCGTTGCCCAGGAATGAGACTTTCTGAAAAGCGTAATGCTATGGCTGTAAAGCCAAGTCTAGCAATTAGCAATAGCTGACAAGTTTGTATTATGGGAAATAGGAGATGAGAACAGGATAGCTAGCAAAGGAATAGAGTTGTTTGAAAGTCAGATGAAAAAAACAAAATGTGGTAAGAAAGTTCTAGTATTAAACTTTTGTGAATGACGTTTCTATGGGTAGGAATTCAAGAAGCTGGTATTTGCAATAATATTTTGAGCCATTCAAAAGGGGCCAGAAGTAAAGAAATAAAAAATGTTGGGATTTGGTGGGTTGGTTTTTGGTTTTTTTTACTTCCAAGTATGTGTGAAAAACAAAAGAAAAGGTGTTTTTGTTTTGGGGAGGATTTGGTTTGTCTGTCTCTTTTAGACATGTTTGTTTACTTAAATTACTCAGCTCACAGGACCTGCAGGATTTAAGTTGAAACTTCTTGTGCCCAAGTGTATGTAAGTAGTCAGTGGTAGACAGTTACAGCAAGGTGGTGGGATGCTAGCCAGACAAAAGACAAGGCTCGACAAAGTGTAGCTCTTCTCAGAGGATTTGTTCTAGTTAGTGATAGAAATAGATGCTAAAGATGAGCATGAAATTAGGGTAGTTTATCTCCACAGCAGTCAAAGTGATATTAGCATCACAAGTTCTTACATGTTTATCTGCCATCAAGCTGAGTAGGACAAATGGGATTCTTGTTTCAGGTATATTATAAAAATAGTATGCATTTCTCTGCCAGTAATACCATTTATAAAGCAAGGCTGAGAGTAAGTATGCACGTGAAAGTAGAAAATGTGTTTTCAAGTTGTAGAACGAGGGGGAAAATGCCACAAGCATTCTAGTTACCCTAGCAAAGCAAATGGTGCCTGAATATGTTCTGCGGAATATATTCTGGAACTGGATCAAAAAATAACTCATTAAGTGACATACAGTTACCTGTAGGCATTTGAGCATTTTATAGTACCTTTATTGAACACTGATAATATTTTTTTTCCAAGTTGACCCTGAAGGTAACCATAAAAGAATCAAACTAGAAAATGTTATGAATTGACAAAACCTTTTTCATAAGTTAGACCTCATTTGGAAAAATAAATCTTTAAGTGACTTACAAGAAAACACTTTCATTTTAATTCTCTAAAGATAGTTTGTTTTACCTGAAGTACTTTGTTGTCTCTGAAAGCTAAAGTTTTGAACTTCAGTAAACCTTTGCTTGTTAAAGAGTTACAAAGGAATGTGCCCACATTCCCTCCACATAGTTGAGGGTCTGTGTACACCACTTGCACACCTGCTGTGTTTAAAAAAGGATGTGTAAGATAACATAGGGAGTTACTCTAACTTACTATCTTCTAAAACATGAAACAACGATTTAAAATATTCATAAAGGCATGCAGAATTCATTACTATTAAAAATGGACATTTAACTTTGTTGTGTTGACAAGCTCAAAAGCTTAATTAGTAAAAACTAGAGCGAAGTGAAAATTCAGTCCTGTCATTAGTTTTACATGCTTCTTTGTTACTTGTTTAAGCAGCATTGTAGCAGGATCTTCAACAGCCTGCATTCTTAACAGCCTGCTAATAATTTCCATTATAAAAAGTTTCTTGATTTTAGTCATTTTCCTTGGTTTAAAGTGTTTTTTCTTCTTCTGACAAATGCTGACCTGTCGTTAGGTTCAGCTGGTCATTGAAATTAGTGTGGACAAAGTCCTCTGTCCAGAAAGTGTCTTTTTCATTGTTTCATGAAATTCCACAGAGGCTTAAGAGAATTCGAAATTCTTGAAAGTCACTTTTTCCTACTGCTGCTTGCTCTCCAGCTGGCATCGTGCCAAAATCACAGCAAACCATGGGGTTCAGAAGAGCAGGTTTTGTTGCTGGTTAAACAGCAATAGCAAGATTGCAGTGGGGTAGCTGCACTGGCAGCATGCAGAATAGGAGATGGTGACTGCATCCAAGGTACGACTCTGGGCTTCATACACTAAGGCCAGCTTCTCCATAGGGGCCGTTCAGCACCAGTGGGGAAGTTGGTTGCTTCCCCTGGGCTTGACAGCCAACCCAAACTGGCCGAAGGGCTATTCTCTACTGTCTGATGTGGTGCTCGGTAATAAAAGTTGGGGGAAGGAGGAGGAAGGGAAGACGCTTCTGGCTGTGTCATTTGTCTTCCACTCCGGAGCCACCACGAGGCATGCTGAGGTGAAAGTGGCTGGACACCTGCCTGCCAATGGGAAGCAGTGAATCAGTTCCTTTTCCCACTCTCCTTGGACACACAGCTTTTGCTTTCCCTATTAAACTGTCATTGCCTCCACCCACAATCTCCTCACCATCCTTTTGTCTTCTCTGCATCCCACGGGAGAAGGAAGTGAGCGCTCAGCTGGGTGTGAGCTTGGCTGTTCACCAGGGTCAGCCCACAGTGGGGGAATAAGTCTTCTGCTGCCATCAGCTGAACAAGTTGCCAAAATGTCAGCAGACTGCCTGGCCTTGAACACTCAAAGCTCAGAATTGTTTGGTGTATGGTAGGGTTCTTGCTTTTCTTTTTAACATAATCCCAGTTAAACTAACTGTTTTTTTAACTATGTCAAACTGATGGAATTTTAGTTTCCACTTTTTCTATTTTGCCTCTAGGAAACGTGCTTATTTATCTCATGCAGATCTAATGAATCCTGTTTCATGTTGCTGTATAGCATTTAATTACGATTGCTTTCTTTTCCCAAGAGGTGGTTGCTTCACTTATTAAAAGAACTGAGAGGAATTAAAGTGGTACAGACAAACAAAATACAATAATTTCTGTCTTTCAAGTATTTGAGATTGCAGTCTTAATGACTTTCTTTAATTTTGCCTATTTTAGGCAGTTTGATAAAGGATGATTATAATACAAAGATGACGTGACTTTATAAATGTAACATTTACATATAAGTGTAACATTACATCTTTCAAATATTGGTGTCGTAAAAGGTTTCTGACTGGTAGCTAGCAATTTTAATATATGGTTTTAAAAAGGAAGTTCTGGCTTGTTTGACATTTCAGCACATCCTAATATGCATGAGTATTGAAAGAAGAATAGTAGCGTAGATAGTTAGGAGGAAAAATCTATCGAGTACCTGCTACAGTTTCCATGAAATCGTGTTTTTCTCTCAGAAAATAGACCTTTTTCAGCTCTGTGAAGTTAAAGAGAATGGATAGTGGTTTGGTTTTATTTGCAACATGACAAAAACTTACAGTAAATATTAACTTATTGAGTATTAAGTGCTTTTGAGGGAAAAAGAGTGATTACTGCTGTGTATTGTCCATTATACTACAAATGTAAGAGAAGTTACAAATGTAGAGAAGTTGTATTAAAAACAGATACGGCAATTCTGAAAAGATTTTCTCTCTACTTTACCTCTCAGGTTGTGGTGTGTTTGGGTTTTTTTAAGATAGACATTATAGGGGGGTGAGGGTTGTTGTTGCGTACTTAGACTATTGTTTGTGAGTTTTTTTCCCCCAAACTGGAATAGATTTTGGCCTTTGCGTCATTAAGTACTTAGATTCAAACAATATTTATATTACACACCACGTAGCACCCAATATAAGTTTGCGGCTTAAGCTCAGTGTAAAACTGAAGATGTCACATGGATCTCTGAAGCAAGTCACGGGGGCATTTGTAATTGCTTATTGCAAAAATGGCATGGGCAGAGCTTTTGAGATTGAAGGAAGGGGAATTCTATAACAGAATTACAGCTAGCTCCCATTATAATATTGTCTGGTACCTAAAGTATTGTCATCTCCTGTTTTTATGGTAGCTGGACTCCAAAGTAATGAATTTTTTGTAGCTCTAAAGCATCTCAGACTTGTTTCCCTTCCTCTTCATTTGAAAGGGTATGTTGTTGTTGATGGCAGTCACTGTGCGCAGTTAATGGCATAGTTTTCAAACTGCTGTCATAGCTTAGAGGCTGCCTTTGCTTCCTTTGTCCTACATACTAAGTATGCTTAGAAATTCTTCTTTGAGGCTGTGGAGCTAGGAGTGAAACACTGCTTTGGCTGCCCCAAGCATGAGTGCTGTGGGAGGAGAGAACAAATAGATGGAGAGCTTTGGAGTACAATCGATTAAATATTTTATAAGGCCTTTGCACTTTGGTCCATGATTTCATTATTCCTACAAACAAACTCTGTTAAAATACTTACTATCAAACAAACACAATGGGACAGCTAGAAGAGAGCACTGCGGTAGGTTTCTATGCCATAGAGCTAATAGATAGGAGTAGGAGAGAGTTATTTTGCCACGGGATATATAAGATGGTGATATCTACTGACTTCAGGAATTATATTGGAAAACTCAGCTCAATGTTATTTTCTTAACATGTCTTGAAATTTGTCAAATTTCTGCTTTATTTTCTGTTCTTGAGCAATGGCAGAAAGAAAATTAGGATATTGCCCCACTGTTCATCTGGGATTACAATATGAAGGTGGAGTACAGATTGGTACAGGTCCTTTTCCTTCCATCCCTGTTTTATTCCAGCAGTTCCATGGTTTCCCACTGCAGTGATATGACCAAGTTGCTTTCTTTAAGGCAACATGGAGCTTCTTCCTTTATGCTCATCTGTTCTGATGAGCTACCTGAATTTTCTGAAGAATACAATAAATTATAGGGTGAATTTATTTATTTATTGATCATAATCTGAATCTCTCTTCAGTAGGGGAGAGTCATTTCTCTTTTCAGATGACTCTACCTTCACTGAATTTCAGTTGACTGTTACAAAAATGGCATTAGCAGAACGTGTCGAAAGGAAGAAAATTCTTTAGTGGAAAATACTGTTTTACTATAGGGATTATTCCTAGCTCCTATTATAATTTGAAACTTCTGTACAAAATAAGAAACACAGATACCAATTTTTTCCCAGTTATGCAAAGAAGCTGATATTGGGCAGCCAAGTAGAAGCTTCCAGACTTTGTGCTCTGTACCCATGGAGGTGTGAGGGGCAAAAGGAAAACAAGAGGATCAGCTGCCAGAAGTTAAAGCTTTGTTGTCATCTCTCCAAAAGTTTCTGCTTGTATCCAGTGCCCATAGTGAATAGCATAATGTAGATCAGTCATCTGAGGGGATGCATATTAGCACTTCAGTCCTACCTGAAATTAAACTACTTGCCAAATTAGATTAATTTTAATATATGTTTTTAACTGATATTTTTTGCTTAGTGGTTTTTCAGGTACCTATACAGATCATGCGTATACATGGTTCAAATACATTATCAGCACTGAAAGCTTAGCAAGTTGTCTCCCAAGATCTCCAGTCTTGAAAAGTCTGATGATCCAGTTCTGTAGCAGCCCAAGCCAATTTAGCTGCCGGCTTCTCAGGCTTGCCTTGCTGCTTCTCTGCCCTGTGTTCAGGCTGTGAGCTTGTCTGACCTTACACTGAACCTGTTCAGATCACAAAGCTGGCAGGAAGCTATGTACTTCGCCTGATATAGTTTCTCAATGATTTAGCATGCTGAAATAGTTCAAAGCTGCTGCAAAGACACAAGTAGAAACACATGGCCAAGCCTGAGGGAAGCCAATTTGGGGATGTAGCTGCCAGTGCTTAGGTTAGCTCAGGATGCCCAGAAGTCAAAGCTGGAGGTGATAGGTAAGATAGAATAGGGTAACATCAGGAAGAACTTAATGCCTTCAGATCAGTATTTATTAAACCTAAGGTCCACCAGCAGAAATCTGGAGTTTCCCCCTTCTGCTGGAGAAAAAAGTGTGAAAACAGTGGTGGTTCCAGAGATGTCCTCTTAACTTCATGGTAGAATCTGTGGCAATGGATGGTATAGTTTGATGCTGAGCATGCTTTTCCTTACTTGGATACCTTTACTGAAAAACTGCCTTTATTGAAAAACAATTCCTATTGTTTCAGAAATTACTTCCCATATTTTCCATGTCTGGATATGTAGCCCTTTTGTCTCTGTGGTGGTGACCAACCACTTTAAGAGAGTATTTGATATTTCATTTTCTGGCATGTTTGAGATTAGAACCAAACTAAACATAAATAAAAAAAGAAATGTGCAGTTGAAATAGTAACACTGTAAAAACAATAGCACTACAGATGTTAGAAGATGTTTTAGGAAATTTTGAATTATATTTGAGTACCTGACCCTTCTTTTTTAACATTATTTGCTGCAGGATTTGAACAAGCGCTTGTCCCTGCCTGCTGACATCAGGATACCAGATGGCTATCTTGAAAAGTTGCAGATTAACAGCCCACCATTTGATCAGCCAATGAGTCGACGTTCTCGTAGAGCATCACTAGTAAGTGCATGTATCTGCCTTGCTAAACCAACCTCTTGGGTCTTCAAGTTCCATTTGACGTGCATGTCTGTATACCATAGGTGTGATTCAGCTTGGCTTTTATGGCCTCAACTTCACCAGCGTGCACCCGCCAAAATCTATTGCAGAATTTCACCCTTTCTTTCATTTTTCTTCTTCAAACTAGGCCCAGTCATTTCTTTGTGAAGGTCTTGACCCATTGAAATTTGTGGCTAAACTCAACTCCCACAGTGTATACTTAAATCCTTTTGCTTTTCAGAGCAGGGAGGATCTGTTTGAGCAAATAGGCCAAATAGTCGTAGGTCAAGGCCAGGGTTCTTATGTGATATGGTAGGAATGCCCTAAAGCAGCATAATATGAAGGCAGATCATCCTCACTGTTCTTTTTGTATTTGATAACAAATTTTGTCTCTCAGAATTGCTGTTGAGATGATGGGGATTTTGTTTGTTTGTTTGTTTTAAAGCATATGTGAATTCCTGAGAGAATGAATGAATGAATTCACATACACCTTTTTAGATGACTGTGTTATTTTTCAAAAATAAGTCTTTTCCTTGGAGGTTGCAGAATGATGGTTCCTATGCTGTAATTAGAGTAAAAATACTAGAAATCTTGGATTCTCATATAAAATGTGCACATCCCTGAAATAGTAAAAAAAAACCCATTATTGTCTTATTTTTACCAAAATTGCTGTGTTTTAATCATAACTTGATCTATCAGCTTTCTTAATATTATTTGTGGTCTTAAAGAGTTGCAAGACCATTACTGACCTTCTGAGCAAATTCATAGTTGAGAAATTCTATGCAGAGAAAAACTGGACAGGTTTATGTAATCCACATTGTTCTTTGTTTTCTTGATTTAATGGCTTATTTGCTGAAGAATAATTATGAGGGTACTTGTAGTGAATTAGTTTTAACAACTGTGAATTATCTTTATTGTATTCTTTGTGAATTACTATTGTCTGTAACAAAGTGATGGTTGAATTTTATCATGTATTTTTCCCCTTAAAAAATAGAATTTAGTGGGCTAGACTGAAGCTCTAATCTGCATGTCGCCTTTTGCAAGAACAATATTAAAAGAAGAAAAGATAGGATCAAAGCACTGGAAGTAATAATAATGTAGCAAGCTTAAATATTTGTGCCAGAATTTTGTAGCTCATTAACCACTTAGTTACTAATGCAGCACTGAACTGGGGAATAGACTTCCTAAAACATTCTCTTTTCAGATGCTGGTGAAGTACCGTTTCAGTACTTGGGGCTGGGGGATTTTCCTGTATAGCTATATATTCCTTACTCAATTAACATTGACCCCTGAAAGCAGTTCAAGTTCTGTCCTCTTTACCTTCTACAAGACAGACAGAAAAACAGTGCCCTCTAATGAGTATGGTGTGTGTATGGAATCAGCTTCCTGTCACAAGGTTTTTCGGTTTGCCTTTTGAAAATGCTTTCAGGGCTTAAAAGTCCAAAATGAAACCTGCCAGCAGCACTGTGGTACGCAGGCGTGCCTGTGCTGCCTTGTCCTTTCATGATTTCAAACTAACTTTTAGAAGAGGAAAATTGAAGGACTCATTATCCTGAGATTGTCATTGAAAGCTTGCTACTAGACTGTTAATTACAATATATGAACACTGTGCTCTGCTTCAAAGACATGTCTCTTTCCAAGATGTAGTAGGAATCAAAGGAAAAATGCTATAAAAAGTATCAAGTGAGGACTTGTTATACTTCAGGCCTGGTGTTTTTCTTTGAAATACAAGGGAAAAATTAGCTTTTATAGTATTTTGTGTATACATATACAGTATTGCATGCACAGTAGCACAGGTGTAACTCTTGTGCGCCAGCCATTAGAAATGAGAGGCGGTAAATAGGGTGCATCAGTGTTTTTGTGTAAGTCGAGGTAGACAGATGTGTATTGTAACAAAAAAAATTAAATAGTTCAGAAATTATTTTGGAAAAAAAAATATGTTAGTTTGAGCAATGTAAAAATTAGTTTTTCTTCTGAGTGGTAGGCAACAAGAATATGATTAAAAAATTAAACATATTGAAAGATAGGTCTTGCAGAATATCTGTCCTTTGTATGTAGGAAATACTGTATCATTTTATTGTCTAAAGAAGATCCTGAATTTATTAGTCTTAATGAAAAATATTGAGGTTTCTTAGAAATCAGAGTTTTAAGTTGTATTCCAGACTGTCCGGCAGTAATAAGGCCAGTGGCCATGAGTTCTCCTTTAGTTTCTCCTGTAAACTTAAGCAGCCTATCTTTTTAATTCTAATACCGTATAATACTTACTTCAAGATATTTAAGTAGGTCAAAATACACTTTGGAAACATATTTGCTTTACTAACATTGTACCTGTATCAGTGGTACGTTTAAAATCTCACTGGAGTTATAAGGATTGCCAGATATCAACTCTGCTTGTATTTTGGGATAAACAGCACAGCGTCAACCAGGTCCTAAATATGCTTGTGCTAAAGTATCTTTATGCAGTTTTGTTTTTTTTCTATTTCAATTCTAACACTAATTTAATAAAACAGGTTTACTCTTAATACTATGTTAACATAATTATGTTCCCATTTTTTACCTTAGATATGTCAGATATGTTTAAAGACAAGATCTTAAACGTACTTCAGGATATATTTTCATGCATGTGTTCTCTGAAAATTAAGTATTAATCCAACTTTTACTAGTATACCTTCATATTGTTGTCAAATCTTAATGCAGTCAGCAGTATTTGTGTTACGCTGTGTTACCCTGAAATAACATACAACTTTAATATCCATCAGATTTTTAGGAACAAATCAACATATTCTGACTGGTGGACATAGGTGCTGAAGTCAGTTCGGGGTCAAAGTATCATTCCTTAGACAGAAATAGCAAGTGAAGAGCTATGTTTGGAAGCGGAAGGAGGAGGTGGTGCTGGGGAGAAAACCTGACTTTTTTTGTCTTAATATATGTTTAATTGTCAGTAAAGCAAAACCCAATGAATTGCATTGATTTTGAGTTTTGACAGGGTACAGGCTATAGGACTTCCTAAATCGGTTTAAAATTTTGTGGTTTACATGTCTTCTTCCAGCATTCTTTACACTGTAAGAACAGTACAAAGCTTTGGTGTAGTTGACAGTGGTCTTTCATGAAAATAACTGTAAGAGATAACCATATTAAATACGAGAGTAGCGGCGGATTTGAACAGAAAAAGAGTAATGGTCTTCCAGTCTTCAGAAAAAGGTGTTACTTAGGCAAGTAAACCGTCCCGGCTTGCATTGCAGAGCTAAGTTGGTGACGAAAAAAGAGAAGGTGAATAGATCCAAGTGAAACACACGACGACATGAAGTTATAAATGTAAATTGTTGAGACAAAGCTCAAGTATGTGAAGTAGTAATGTTAAGGGATTTTATTGGCAGTGTTTTAGGCTGAAAAGCAGTGGGAAGTCAGAATGGGAGAGGAAACCTTGATCTGAGATCTTGAACATAGCAAATAAGTAAAGTTATTTTCAAAGAAGCAGCAGCACATGGTTATGCTGGGCGAAACAGGGGATGGAAGAGTTGAGATGACCTCATTCGTAGTAATCAGATCAGAATAGAAGAAGACCTAAGTAGGAGGCAGGCTAATGTGGGCTTTTGGTCCACATGTAACTCGGTTCATAATCCTCCTAGGATACACAGTAGACTGGCCAACAGACTGAGCGTTAGGCCTGGATGCTGGGACATATTTATATCATGATATGCTACATTGTTTTTAAAATGGAATTATGTGGTGCTTGATCAAGTACTATAAGGTATTTTTCTGAAACAAAGTTTAGCTTGCTGATTAAGTGATATATAAAGTGTTCAGTTTTAGTGACCAATTTTCAATTTCTTTTCATTGCAGTCAGAAATTGGATTTGGAAAAATGGAAACCTATATCAAGTTAGAAAAGCTTGGAGAGGTATGTATAGCTTTTGAAATTATTAGTGCTTTGATGACAATGTCTTATGTAAAATTCTACATAAATGTTAGTGGAAAATCTCTGAATCTCTCAAAATATTCATTGAATTTATCTTTTCAGCTAACCAGATATAGTCCACATGTGTAACAGTGTCACAACCACACAAATGTTCTGTGTATGTATCATGAGGAAAATTAGTCATAATTATTCTCTCAGTAATAAAACTAGATAAGCATGGTGTCCTCCTGCCTTGAGTTAGATGTTAGGAAACGTTCATGCTGGACAAGAAGGCAACACTTGCAGAGTGCAGGCAGTAGCTATGCGTGTTCTGGTAGAGAAGCCAGTATATACCTGAGCTGGCCAACCAGCTGGATGCTGCAAGGTGAAGTATGTAACACTGAGCTTGCCTGTCCTTCTAGGAGGGCAGCGGTACAGCTTTCTGCCTCCACTCAGCCTCTGACTTCCAGAGAAACAGTAGAATTCAGGAGGAGCCAGGTGTCAGTCCTGTCCAATTTGATTGAGGTTGGCCAGTGGGATCAAAAATGAATAAGGAGCCCAAGAGCATTGGGACACACTGAAGATTGCAGAAGAAAGAATGGCTGGTCAGCGTCTTTCCTGTGAATATTGCTGCCAATCCTCCATTTGAAATATTTTCATTTCCAGAAGCATTTATTTTTTATTTTGTCTCCAGTACTTGTTAGGTGGATCACTATACATGACATAACATTGCATATCTTTGGAGAAATGTTAATCTAGTAGGTATCAAGTCATAGTTGTGGCTGTACATTATCTCACTTGTTTACGAAGTGTAGTGGACAGCACCAGGTATGTAGAGTCATAGGATCATTTACGTTGGAAAGGACCTTTAAGACCATTGAGTCCAACTGTTAACCCAGCACTGCCAAGCCTACTGGTAAACCATGTCCCTAAGTGCCACATCTACATGTCTTTTACATGTCTGCAGGGATATCTGCCCACTTCCTTGGGCAGCCTGTTCCAGTGCTTGACAGTCCTTTCAGTGAAGACATTTTTCCTCATATACAATCTAAACCTCCCCTGGCACAGCTTGTGGTCATTACCTCTTGTCCTATCACTTGCTACTTGGGAGAAGAGATGAGCCACTTCCTTGCTTCATCCTCCTCAGGTAGTTGTAGAGAGTAATGAGGTCTCCCCTGTGCCTTCTCCAGGTTAAACAACTCTGATTCCCTCAGCTGCTCCTCACAGGACTTGTGCTCTAGACCCTTCAACAGCTTTGTTGCTCTTCTTTGGACACACTGCAGCACCTCAGTGTCTTTCTTGTAGAGAGGCAAAAAACTTGAACCCACTATTGGAGGCGTAGCCTCACCAGTGCCAAATACAGGGGGACAATCACTGCCCTAGTCCCGCTGGCCACGCTATTTCTGATGAAAGCCAGGATATTCTTGGCCTTCTTGGCTACCTGGGCACAAGCTGGCTCATGTTCAGCCGCCTGTTGACTAAAACCTCAGGTCCTTTTCCACCAGGCAGCTTTCCAGCCACTCGTCCCCAAGCCTTTGGTGTTGCATGGGGTTGTTGTGACCCAAGTGCAGGACCTGGCACTTTGCATTGTTGAACCTTGTACAATTGGCCGCAGCCCATCAATCCAGCCTGTCCAGATCCCTCTGCAGAGCCTTACAGTACTGTACTGTGACCTAGGGCAGTTTCTGTAATTTTGTTGTGTCCTCTTTCATTTGCTGGGATTAGTTGTACCTACTTGCTGTTTTGTCAGAATTTCTTGCCCTTATGTAATAAGTCCTGAGAATTTTGGATCTCTTCCTGTCCAAACAAACAAACAAACCGAAAAAAAAAAAAAAAAAGAGGAAAAAAAAACCTTGAGAAAGATAAGCTTCATAATATTCACTGTTCATGATGTCAAGAAGCTACCAAAACAAGTTACATGTTTTCATAAAAGTAATGGAAGAGTATGCAGCCTTTGGAAACGTAATGGCAGTGTAGTTTAGAGATACCTGAGCTAGTTTTAATCAAATAGAGACTTTCAAGAGGGTAAATGATCCCAGCAGTGAACTTAGTGAATTTAATGCTACCTGATCTGGCTTCTTAGGCAGCTGTATGGTGTATAGCTTTCCATGTAGTTTTCAGACTTGTTAAGCATATACATCCCTTGTGTCTTTTGTGTGTTCAGACCTGAACTTAATATAAATAATTAAAACAATTCTGTAGTTTTACATGTGTCTAAAGAAGACAATGTAAAAAAAAACTTTATATCCAAAATTTAACCTATTAGAACCTCAAACAGAAGTTTATATTTTGATTATTAACTGATCTTTCAATGAAGGAACAACATGTAAAAGTATCCTTCTTTTTCCATTTTGTAGGGTACTTATGCAACCGTTTATAAGGGGAGAAGTAAACTGACAGAGAACCTGGTAGCTCTGAAAGAAATCCGCCTGGAACATGAAGAGGGAGCACCATGTACAGCTATAAGAGAAGGTGATAACTTTGGTTTTATTTCTTAGAATTTCAAATACTTCTGGATTATTTTCTTTTTTTTTTACCAAAGTTCTGTTAGTACTTGGAAATACATAGGCTACGTGGGAGATTAATGAAATTGATATTGGTTTTGAGTAAGAAAATTTTAGTCTAGACTTACAAAGATTTAGTGTTTCAAATTTACTTATGGGGAGTGGATGTGTTCTCAAATGGATGATTTTATACTGAATTAGACTATTGTTAATGAGTAACTTTCAGGGATTCAGAATTCATTTTACCAAATGGCTACTTCTCTTTGAAATGTATAATGTAAGAAATATTTACACTTTGTTACTCAAATGTCTGGTGTTTTGATTAAGTACCTTTGTTATCAATTAAATCTGTGAGTATTATGTTCTTAAAAAGTGGCTTTTTAATTTTTAAAAAATATAAATAGCTTATATGTATGAACTTACTAGAAATGCATTTACTGCTTGTATTTTGCATTTATTTATACTTACAATTCTCTTTTGCAGTGTCATTATTAAAAGATCTGAAGCATGCAAATATTGTTACATTACACGATATTGTCCACACAGACAAGTCTTTGACTCTTGTTTTTGAATATCTGGTAAGTGCTTACACAACTAGCGAGCTTTACATTCAATTTATTGTTTCTAAGTAACACAGACATAACAAAGTAAGAGCATAATAAGAGGGATGAAAAAAACCTCTTTACTTCCAATGTAATTTGAGAATATAGCAATTTCATGGCATACTGTGCCACACACAACATGGAGAAGAAGGCAATAGCAAATGATGTTGCCCGAGATGATGCAGTTTGCTGGAAAACATATGGTATTTATATACATATATGTATATATTTGAACAGCCAGAGTTTTCTGCATGTTGAGGCTTTTCGGGTTTTTTTACCGTTGAACATTTTTTACGGAAAACTCAGTTTTCTGATGAATTATTTCAGTTCTAACAATAAATAATACTTATATAATCTGCTGTCCACTATTTTATTGACTAGTGATGATGGTGTTTTGACAGGACAAGGATCTGAAGCAGTACATGGATGACTGTGGTAACATCATGAGTATGCACAATGTAAAGGTGAGTTGTTTGAGTAACAGTGACTGTCTTCCAGGTTCTTCTGTTCTAAGAATTTCAGAGAACTTAATAATCAGGAGCTATACGGTTTAGGGATTTTTTTTTTTTTTTTTTTTCAAAAAAAGAAAAAAAGAAAAGGAACGTAAATTCCTTTTTAACCTTTGGCTCTGGCTTAACTACATTTGACATCAAATGGAGTCTTTTTGCTTTTTATGACTGAAAACAGGAGATCATAAAACTTCATGTGTTTTCATTCTCTTTGAAGTTATATATTTAAAATTAGAAATTTCCTAAAGAATAATAAATTCATAACTCTTCTGACCTCTTTTTGTCCTTCCATCGTTTTATACTCTTTTATTAAGTTAAGGCTGTAGTTTGGTATATCCTCAAATAAAACTTACATATGCACACTGTGGAAAATCTAGCCTCAGTTGTGGATGTGGGTTTGGATGTCATTGCCTACCACACAAGTAAGAAATTGAAAATACATATTTAAGAATGAGTAATGTTCATCTTTCTATTGATAATAAAATGGTAATTATTTTCTTTAAGGTTTGTGTGTTCCTTTTAACTATGGCTGTGTCCAGGTCAAATGACTCAGTTGCCAATCTAGCCTGATGAAACTAACTCATGTTCAAGTGTTACGTCTCTCCTAACAAGCAGGTTTTGATTTGGAAAACCGGAATAACTCTTTGTGTTCTTTAATGCGTAAGGCTTTATAAACAAGATTACAAATAGGAGAACAATACTATACTGAAATGAATGAAGTTGCCCAAGAAGGCTGGGTTACCAATAGCACCCTGCTGTGTTGCAGCCTGTGCTGCACTGTACCTTCAAAACCTCTTCATTAAGCCATATATAATTCATATAAGGATGTTACTTGTATAGCAGATATGTTTGAGAAATTCTTACATGCCTCTTTAAGAAATTAACCGGTGGTACTAACAAGAAAACCACATCAGTCTGTACGCATGATAGGAAAACGACATTTATTCTTATACAGTAGCACGTGGCACAAGCAGGGTTGACAGTACAGCGTGCTGAATATTGTGGTAGGCTTTGTGTACATTCCAGTAGACTTGTCATACTTGGTTTTGGCTTACTTGCATGTTGAGAAATCTGTTTGTAGTTGAATTACAAATGGAATTCAGTCTAAATGCTGGTTACTATTTGGTTATCTTTTACATTTATTCTATTGTTGCATTACAGTAAGTATGTTTAGGAAAAGACATCTGTCCTTAACCTACTGTTTCTTCCTTTGAAAGTGTGTAAAGGGAAATTCTTTAATTCGTATCTACTTCAGATAGACAACAAAAAAGCATAATTATGCTTGTAGTTTTAATTAACTACAAGTTAATAAGTGGAGCTTTAAGCTTAAAAAAAACTAAAGAAAAGCTAAGTGGGATGCTGACTCCTGTAATAAGTGCAGTTAGAGAGCAAGCAGGATCTGTTTGTGGTAATGTGAGCTAAGCAGAGGAACTGTTTCTCCTTGTTTGCCTATGGTTTAAGCTATGACCTAGGAGCAGATTTGTACGGTCAGTACCTTTGGCACTGGGAAACCAAAACAGCTGCTTAACTGTGGTAGCTGTAGGTGCTTACGTTAAAATGACTGGGAGGGTTGGGTCTTTGTTTACATTTGAGAGACCTTCCTGTCATCACTCTCCTCGCATTCCTCAGCTGATTGTAGGTTTTTAGTTTTAGCAAAATGAAGATATATAATATAAAAATGTGCATGATCTCTGCAGGTATTACTGTTTCAAACAAAATTTTGAGCTAATACATGTCATCCTGTGCATTTCCAAAAGGATCCCTGCCAACTGTGGTGAATATCCACAATTTGTGTGGAATGATCTGTTTTGCCTTCTTGACTAAGCCTTGCAGTCCCAGTGTACACTAGAGATGGCTGTCAATTTCCACAGCAGTGTGATTAATATCACTTGGGACTGACTACCCCTGCAACAGCATGGACATGAGTAGATGGAAAAACACTTGTTGCTTCTTATCCTGCTCTTCAAAAAAGAAAAGAGGAAGAAAAATATCAATGCCAATTCCTTTTTTCTAGAACAGATAAATCCCACTTAAGCAGACTGAGAGCAGATGGATGTAACTACACCTGCTGTGTATTTGTCCAGTTTACAAAAAAGAATTTGGTGATGCCACCTGGCACAAAAATAAACTGATGTGTTAGAAAATGTTCATATAAAAACATTTTGGTGTTTCCCCTTGAAAGTTCTGCAACGTGCTGAATTTGTCACATTGGTAAACATTGCTTTCTGTAGTGCTCTGCATTTTTTCATTGTACATTTCATCACTTACACTGGCTGAGGACGCTGTTGTGTGGTAAATGCCAGCAATGGCTACCCAGAAGTCCCATTTTCAAGATCAGACCATTTATACATACATAAATTGCAGAATAGTAGTTCGTAATGCAGTGATATCGTAACTTGCTTGACTGCCCTCTGCTAAACCTTTCTTCTTCCCTTACAACTTTTATGTCTATGTATGTGCAGCGTTAATATGTGTGACTGAAGTTGTTTGCTTTGCTTGCTGTTCCAAAGGACTAAAATAAGCCTGTGTGTGTCAAGGTGAGGGGATAAATATAAATGCCAGGGGCAGTTGGGCTGCTTTAGTAATCTTCATTTCTCATTTCTTCATGTTTCGTGAGCTTGTGAATCCCAGCGTATTTTTCAAACAGCGTGCCAAAATGTTTAGTTTATACTTAGTTTAGCACAATTGGATAGAAAGGATGCTCAGTTGCATTTTCAGAGGGAATTCTGTTGCAGAAGGGAACTTTAATATAGTCAGAGACAGTTACCTTTAAAGATACTAGTGTGGAGAAGAGCACTGATAAATGCTTACTTAAAAATAAACAGCCCTGCGGTTCACTTCAGTTAAGCAGAATAAATTGCTCTTAAATTTTTTGTTGTAAAGTATGGTGTTAAGGCAGTGCATTAGCATAAAGGGCTTTTAAATCTAAACAACGATGTCTGGATTGTGTTCATATAGAAAGGTGACTTACTTTTGAGAAGTATTTTTGTTCTGCTTGCAGCACAGAGACTTAACTCTGCACTGCCCAAATGAGCTGTTACAGTCACGTAATCTGTACATTAACATTTTTAGTCTCATTTATATAAATGTTCTCTTTTGTAGCTATTTTTATACCAGATTCTTCGTGGTTTGGCATACTGTCATAGAAGAAAGGTATTACATCGAGATCTGAAGCCACAAAATCTACTCATTAATGAGAAAGGAGAGCTGAAGCTTGCGGACTTTGGTATGGCTTGAAAATATTCTGTAACAAATGTTTTCCTTCATTCAGCAAAAGAGAGGAATCTTTCCTTATAAAGGAAAGATGAGAACATCAGGTCTCATTTGTGCATTCTCAGGTGGAAAATGAAAGCCTTTTACAGGATGTTAGTAATCAAAGTAATATGTGTATAGGTAGTAATGTCACTTGACTTGTTTGAAAGTAGTCTTACGGCTTTCTTTGGAGCTGACACTTAGTCAAATAGTTAAGGTGGAGCTCAGGTTGCTTTTTCTAACACTCCACTCTGATGCAGAGTAACCATGTCCGGAGAGAGAAAGGATCTGTCCCTGTGCTAAATTGTTAGGTGTTACTTCATAACTGATACACCAAGTTCCTTTGGGATATCCAGTAGAGTGGGGCATTCGCAGATTCCTGTTACCTTCTATGTTAGGAATGTCCTTTGAAAGTCGTGCTACCACTGTTGTTTTTTCTCCCTTGTGTGTGAGTGAAAGTTGCTTAGATTGTATCTAACACAGTAGACCTAAATTTCATTGAAGGTAATACTGACAAACTTTGACACTGTTAGGATGGAAAACCCTTGCTGATCCAATGTTAATTTAGTCTGTTTCCACCTTTTCATTATTTGCTTGTTGCTGTCTGCCTTTTGCAGAAATATTGAAGAAGAGTTTTCACAGGAGGGAGGTGTCATACTGATCTAATGCTTAGTTGTTTTAATGAAATCTATAGGATTGCTGGAGGATTTTATCTGTTTACCTGTCTTCTGTGCTTAAAAATGCAGACCTCAACATTGCTGTAAATACTAAGAAGCAAATCACAAGTTGCAGAAAGGTATTTACTAGGGGTTTTTAATGAACATTAAGGGAAAGTATTTAGCAAGTATAATAAGGTTGATTTAGCTCATACTGAATTCTTTGTCATGCAAAAAAGAAAGATTTCTGCAAACTGCACGTGACTTTATTTCCCTTTTATCAAGGATTGGCTAGAGCGAAGTCTGTTCCTACGAAGACCTATTCCAATGAAGTTGTCACATTATGGTACAGACCACCTGATGTTCTCCTTGGATCTTCAGAGTATTCAACTCAAATTGACATGTGGTTTGTATAGCTTTGTCTAATTTAAATTTTTGTTCTCAGTCAAGATGAAAAATGTCAACTCTATTATTATGTAGTAGCATTCAATGCTCATCCTTGGAATTATTGAAGGTTACAAGTGAGTTAGGTTTTTAGAGAAAGGAATGGCAGCCAGGGAAGATGCTATTATTTCTCTCTTTTTATCTCTTAGAATAAGCAGGCATTAGGCTCACAGTGTTAAGGGGGAGAAAAACAAACATGTTCTCCTAATGACATTATAATGTGATATTTTACTGTGAACTTTAATAGAATTGATAAACTTGACATCTGAAGGAAGAGGATAGAATATAGCTATGACAGGTTTTGTTTAGTCTTTGACAGTTCTTTTGTTACTACATATCTTTCAAAACAACATTTTTAACAGCAGTGTGTAGCTAACAACTAATTTAATTTGTTTTAATTGAAGAGAAATCACGGAAATCTTCAAGAGCTGGAAGCTTCAACTGGGAGATGGTTTCTGATTTATCTTTTCCTCTGTGCTTTTTAAAGGGGCGTCGGATGCATATTTTTTGAAATGGCATCAGGAAGGCCTCTTTTTCCTGGTTCGACTGTTGAAGATGAACTGCATTTAATTTTCAGACTTCTGGGTAAGAATACTTTTAGCAGTAATGTTAATGCTATGTTTGTTCTTCTAAGCACTTTTCCCATAAGAACTGTAGACCTTGAGCTATAAACAGTGATATTTTATGTTGCATTTGTATTGTAATTAAGGTGAATGAGTTACTCTTGATGAAAAATGATTGAACTCTTTTGATTGGTTTTTTTTTGCTTTCTTTCCTGTTTAAATGACAAGATTAAATGCTTATTTTTGTCAAAGTTGTTTCTTTACATTTTTTTAAGTTGAATTTGTTTCTTTTTCTAAATGCAGGAACCCCATGTCAAGAAACATGGCCAGGCATTTCTTCCACTGATGAATTTAGAAACTACAACTTTCCTAAGTATAAACCACAACCCCTCATCAACCATGCACCAAGGTACTTTGCATTTTATTAATAGACAGTATGCATCCCTATGGTTTGCATATCTGTAAATGTGAACATGTTTCCAAGTATAGTCTGCTACCGAACGCTGGAAAACTGTGCATCAGGTGTGTTACTGTGAGCAGATAGTAATGCAAAGCATAATCTTGATACTATGTGATTACTTTGTCTAGTAGCATTCAGCTCCTTAATGACCTGTAGAACTATAAACTCTGATTAATAGTGCCTGCGTATTAGGTGTATTCACACAGCACTTCCTAAATAACCCCTGTTGTCCTCTGTTATATAATAGGCCCATTGTTAAAAAGGCAACGTTTTCTTGAGCAGTCTGTTGAAATTGTGCTAAAACCATTATGAGAAACTTGAAAAGATTGCACAGTTGTTATAAACAAACTTTATAACAAAGACCAAAATATTTTTTATCAACTTTAAAGAAAAAAATGTAACATTGTGGCTTTCTACTAAATGTAGTAGTACTAAAGTACTAAATGTAGTACTAAGTGTTAAGCTTAAAAGCTTTTTTGCTGAAATAAACTATCCAGGTCAGTCTAGTAAATCACAATCCAAAATTCACAATTTGTCTGTCACTAGTGTTTTCCAGGTAGTCTTGTTTGAGGTATCGGTACTTGTATGTACATTAACATGCAGAAGAGTTGATTAGGTGAAAGTATATCCATGTTTAAATTTAGTTTTCAGGTTTGATATCATGTATTGTAATGAAGTCAGTTCCTTTGCAGTTTTGTTCTTGTAAATATAGTCCAATAAGTCTTTTAATTTTTTAAAATCTTTTTATTTTTAGGCTAGACACAGAAGGCATTGAATTGATAGCAAAGTTCCTTCAAGTAAGATGTTTTGTCTTTTTACTTCATAAAAGTGCAAGTTAAGAATTTTAATATATTATTTAAAAAATGCGTTAGAAGCTGTAGTATCTGTTAGATCTGTCTCAAAGTGGAATATGCAGCTGAGTCTGTAGGAGATAACAGATTTGGGAAGAACGTCAGTTTTGGGAAGCCTGTGTACTATAAGAATTAAAAACCTGGTGTTTAATTTCTTTACATTTCTATGACTCCACCTCAAACTGATTTTACTACTTTCGTAAAAGTAGAATCAATTCTATGTTTGTGATTCCCTGAAAAAAAATAAATCTCTTGTGAAATACGACGTTAAAACAGAACTTTTAAATACAAATACTAAATTCCTGTAACAACGAGAAGCAGTTACTAAGGTGTAATATTACTCTTTGATCTTGCAAAACTCATTCAGAATGTGAAGTGATTTTAATCTTTTAATCTGTATTAAAAATGAGCCAGAAGCAAGATGGAAGGCCAGCTCTTAAATCTTTGAATAGTTGCAGAAGTACTGTAACTTCACAGCATTAAAAATTCTTAGTACATAAGGTGGAGTGTAGTTACCCTGCTTTGCAGCCTATGATTTAAATTTCTACATCAGGTCTTCACATTGTGTCAGAACAGTACTTGTAGTCCTTGTCAGGACTTTGTTCTTACTTGTGTATAGCTTTTTAAATGTATTTGTCCAATTGTGCACATACACCAAGCAGGAGACGTTTGATCACAAACTGAAGACCATGTTTAGTTGTCTAAAGTTCCATTTTATGCACACCACTGCAGTATAGTCCATCAAATTAAAAACTCTTGTGATCTCATGTAGTAGCATTTCGTTGCAATTTAGTATCAGAACACAGTGTAGACAAAAGGCTGACATCTAGTCATTGTTACATTTAGAAATAAAGAATGTTTTTTACTTGCATCTATTTACAGCAGTTATTTTTACTATTTTAGCCATCTTGGTATATGTCAATAATACCAAATTAGATAACATGTTAGAGTAGAATAGAATAGTTTGAGTTGGAAGGGACCTTCAAGATTTTCATATGTGAGATAAAAGTAATGAAACCAAATTTGTTCTAGTGAGCTGGTGAGAAATATTGAGCAAGTAGAACTTTGTATCTCCCTTTGCTGAAATCACTGGATTCAAAGTTTTTTGATGAAGACTAACACACTTGTTTCCTTTTATGTTAATAGTATGAATCAAAAAAGAGAATTTCAGCAGAGGAGGCCATGAAACATGCATACTTCAGAAGTCTTGGAACAAGAATACACACTTTGCCTGAAAGTAAGAGGAGAAATAAAGTAGCAGAGTCTTGTTAAGATAGTGCGTTAAAGCTGAGTACCTTGCTTAATGTCATCTACTAAAGAAGTCTGGTATATATTGACTTAAATATTTGGGAATGGGAAACATTTTATTAATCTAACTGTACAATTAAGACTAGAACTTTGTTCAGTAAAGCATAGTTATGTTTGGATATAAATTAATTTCTTTTTTACATTCCAGGTGTTTCAATATTCAGTCTAAAAGAGATTCAGCTGCAAAAAGACCCTGGCTTTCGAAATTCCACTTACCCAGAGACAGGTATGGAAAGCTTAATATTTTCTCTCATCTGCAAAGGGAGTGCTGTGCCAGAGACATTTGGAACTGAAAAATACTTTCTTAAGTTGGTCTGTGTGTACACAAACAAATACCAGATTTCTGTAGAGACGTGTAAGATGAATACAGGAGTGAGCTTTACTAGGGATGAGCAAAGGGACTGTTAACATGAAAGCATCTTTGAGCGTCAAGCCATTTTTACAAAAAACCAAACCCAGTAAGAGTAGTTAAAAGGAAGATGCTGATACTGATTTAATCACAAAATACATTACCTTGAAATAGAAAGACAGAAAATACAGATGATAACTGAATATTCTGCTGTGCAAATGCTTGGTGTCTTACCATGGTCCTTGTTCTATTGTAGGACATGGGAAGAACAGAAGGCAGAGCATGCTTTTTTAAAGTGAGTTACGCAGAGTCAAGCCCAAGCCTATCCTATCGATCAAGGACTCGGATCTGAAGGCAGTGCTCTCTGTTGGTGGACTTGGAATCGCAGTTTGTCTACACTGTCCTCTTCACAGTGGAGTCTTTTTATTTCCAACCTGCAGATTATGTTTTTATATTTGTTGTCACAGTGTGACAAATTTTTGTACAGTTGGTTTTAAGGTCTCCTCTGCCACTAGAGCCAGTAGGTTACAGCTGTTGATGTAACTGTAGCTGCAATTTTTGTGCAGGACTGAGAAACACAGTGCATTATTTATTGCGGAATCATTGCTGCTAAATAACTACTGTCTGTATAGTTAACACAACAGTTCCATGCCTGAAGAAGTTGCAATGGCTTTATAATATGTGAATGCATCTGTTTCTCTTCATAAAATGTTCTACTGCTGCGGGGTTTTTTTGTATTTCTTAAACTGCAGTGTTTCCTGGAATGTAAACATAGCTTTGCTTGGCTATAGGTGAACCATCTTTAATGCTCTAAGTTCATGGCACTTAATTCCTTATTTAACATTGGAAGTTATGTGTTGAAATAGTTGAAAAATTATAATGCATATTATGTTTTTGAAAAGCACATGGTGTGAAAGTTGATTCAAACAAGTGAACAGTAACCATTATTTGCTCTCAGATCCTACGTTAGTTACTGATAAACTAGAGCATGGAGACTGGATCATAAATTTTGTCAGGCTTACTCCAGCGTAAGATATTTGCACATTGTTGTGCACATGGGGCCTGCAGAAGCAATGACTTTTTTACCTTGTTTTTAACTTAGAAATACAAATAGTAAAACAATGATTCATATATGTTGGACCCTGGCTTACTTTTGAAGTTTAGAATTTTGTTACAGAGGAACAGGACAACTAATTAATTACAAGAACATGGGAAATAATGTTACGCTTTTCCCACCTTGTTGCTCTCCCATTTGTGCATTATTCACTTGAAATCAACTGGAAAGATGCAAGTTTGTACTTGATAAGAACTCACTATACTACAAAGCTTTTACAATGGAAACTTAGAAAGTTTTTCAGATCTTAGATGTTATCTGTTTACCAGAGATAGTAAACATGTTAATACTATGCTTATGCATCTCAGTGAGTATCATAAGTACACCCTTGGTGATGGTTACAGTATTTTTAAGCATTTGTGTTCACCTTTATGAACCTATTTGTTTAGTGCATCTTAAAGAGACTGTAAATCTTTATTGATATATTTTGAAATGGTCATGTAAATCTTTGGCTGGTATATCAAGAAAATAGTCATAGGTAACTTAATTTTTTCCTGACATTCACTGTAAAACGTTCAGGGGTCCTACCATTTCTGTTCAGGAAATCTTGTAGTTTATTGTTATTTAACAGTATTAAGTGAATTTTTGTATATTTCATTTTAACTTTATTTGTGAATAGTGATTGTGGCATGTTGGGGGTGTTTTATTAATATTTCATTGAAACTGGTAAATTTGAATTGGGATTTTTTTTTTTTTAATTATTATTATTTTCTGAAAGAGAGAAACTCATGTGTAATGGTGACTATTGGACCACTACTGCTTTTCAGCATTTGTAAACTGGTTTTACGTTAAATCTTGTAGACCTAACAAATTGCTGTTATTTCTAACTGACCGACCTGTATTAATATTGTACTTTTGAAAGTATAAATATTATGTGGAATTCTTTGGTTTTGTTTTGAAATTTATAACAACAAAGGCCCTATGTTGTTAAAAATACAGACTAAGTGAACTTGCGGTTCTTGGGCCGTTGTTGGAAACGTTTAGCTAGGTCTGTGTGTTATGGGAGTCGCCAGTTTCAACTTTGGCTGCTTATTGATCCATGCAGTGCAGAGGTAGTGGCAGTGAAAAGTAATGTAGCTTGTCCGTGACTGAGGCCATTCATAGCATCAGCATGGTCCACAGCCTAACCATTGGCATGTGAGTCCTGCATGTCACACAGTATCTGAAGTCTTGCCAAGGTCTAGGAGCGTGATACATGTCTTGGATACAAGTGTGGGTCTCCCACTGATTCCAGTGGGATCGTTCTGTGTGTATCAGAGGCAGATTTGGCACTGATGAAGAACCTTTGTCCTGAAATAGTTGTTATATATTTTTTTATAGTTGCTATGGATCTGATCTAGATTTTATACTGATTAACTTTGTAGGCGTGGTGGTGTTGAAAGAAGAAGTATCAGAAAAACATCTTTTTTTACAGAAGTAGTGAAGATATAGAGTAAATGTTCACTGTGGATATATGTGAGGTTTAGCATTTCTAGAACAGTAATATTTTATAGGTCATAAAAGAACAAGTAATAATGTGACACTAATGAGTAAAGGACTTAAAGGTTTAACTGGTCAAATGAAGTGCATTAATATATTTAGAAAGGGATCAGCTGCAGCTGACAGAAGGATGTTTCCATAAGAACTTGGCATCCATGGTCAAGCCAGTTTCTTTTGGTTTAATTGTCTATAGTTGAAATTCCTGCATCAGCAGAGTCAGTTCTGTGACAGCTGCCTGTTTGGGGCTATAGTCAGTGAGTCTGAAATTGCTGGGCATCTCTCTTTACATCCTTCTCATGCGATTCAGTGTTCTGCCTCCTGTCTGACAGCATCAGGCGCTGCAAACTTGGTGTCACTCTTCCCAGGAACTGTAGGGAGTGTTGGCCTTTTGGAGAAGACCTCAACCATACAAAACCAAGCAGATAGTGGCTGAAAATGAATGACTTCCAAGATTTGGTATGACAACCTTTGCTTGAAGATGAGTGATCGGTTAATGAGATGGCCTGCAAGTTGTTGCTGATTTTAAGTAGATATTTTACTAAGATACCTGGTGTATTCCTTCTACCCCAGCGTCAGAATGCCAAGGTGCATGGATAGGTTTGTGTAGGAGCAAGGTGGGCTTGAAGACAGGAAGGAGGCAGGTGGTGATGAGGTTGCATGCACATGCAGGGGAAGGTTGAAGGGGAGAGAGGATGAGACAGGGCAGAGTGAGAGATGGAAGGGGCAAACCAGCTGCTCAGCGGTGCCCTAGTGGAACATGCATCTCAACACAGCTGTGTTATTTTTGTGCTGCTTTACCACAGCATTAAGTAGCCGGAGTGTATCCCTGAATTGGGCAATAAAAGTTAAAATAAACAGTTGTTGAAGAATCAACATACTTTGTATTTGCAAATCATTTGAAAACACTGCAAGGTAGCGTTCTTTGGGCTGCTTGCCTGTTGTTTGTGCATGGGTTTTCCAGTGTAATAAAGGTACATTGTTTCTGTTTTTCAGTGTTAAGATGGAATTAAGGTTAAGAATACATTCAGTTATTGAGGACAAAATGTATGACAGGTATGTTGTAAACATCCCCAAGCCAAGTATTATAAAGCCAGGAAATACCCAGAATTAAGGTCAGACTTGAATGAAATCCAAATGAGGGTATGGAAATGCACAGCTATAGCACATAGAGACACTGAAGAAGTATCAGGTTTTTCCTTGTCTGTGAGAATGTGTGGTCACAGACGTGCGGTCATTTTGTCTGGTCGCTAACAGGCAGCTGAAGTAATTCGTGCACCTCCTTAGCGCATTTCGGTACCTTTTTCCCCTTAGTAAAGTTTGGCTTTGAAACAAATGCAACCTTTCTGTGAAATATCTTAATTCCGAGGAGGAACTTGAGCACTTCCTTTCTACAGATTGTTTGTGTTTGTCATTTTAGAGACGGTGCTTTTAGAGATTAAATGCTACTGTTTGGCTTGTATGTGGGTCAGCAACATCCAAGTATCTCACCAACATCCATGTCAGACCAATTTAAGAGATAACAGGTATAGCTAATAAAACGTAAAGGAAGCACTGTACAAGTGTTGAGCTAATTGCTAAATGGTAAAGTAAGCTCTGGCTGTACAGTTTGGATGATTTTAAAAAGTATAAAAGCCCCGTAGATACATGGGCTTTGTAATTCGTACCATGCAGCCTTTTCATCTGTGGGGTTCAGCTGCACAGAAATCACACTCTTGTTCTAGGCCACAGTGGAAATTTGTGTTGTCAGAACTGGGATTAGAGTTTAGCTATTCTAGATCTGTTTGTCTTAATCTTTTGTGTGTGATTCTCAGTGGGCTCTACTGTGCCTCTCTTGTTAAGTGAAAGAAAAAGATTGATGTCAGTGGAAAAACATATACAATTTTCCACTCTTTTCACGTTTCCTAAAATCCCTTAACTCATTTAAATTCTGTCATTTTTGAGCCAGCTTAAACTGTGAGTGCACACATATGCACATACTGTTGTAAATAACTGCTTAATTTATTGTCCTGGCTGCATCCTCCAAAATCACTTTAAGTGGGCCTGCCTGAGCAGATGGCTTTTATGGTCCTTCTAATGGAATATGAGTCTCGTTCAGCTCAGATGCCATACGTTGAAACACATTTTTCCCTAGAGAGCTATGAATTTTCTTCATTTGTTGCAGTGGGATCTTCCTGCTGATGGAATTGCCATCACTGCAGTTTGCAAACCGAGGAGCATGCTCTTCACTATCCCTGCTCCAACATGCTCTTGCAAAGAGCCTCCCTCCAGGCCCTGCATGAAAGCACCGGTGCTGCCTGCTCCTCCCCTTTCACACCCCAGGCTTCTTTTTTCCAAGACTTTGTTTTACCCCCATTCTATGTCCCTTTCTTTGCTTTGCAAGAGGAGGCAGCAGGCCTGGAGCCATGTTAGGAATCATTAAGGTTACATTTACTCATTTTCACTTCTTCGGAGTGAACAGGAACTGATGGCACTCTTTCAGGAAAAGTAACACAACCTGTCATGTAGTGCTCTCCTCAAGGATGCTTTTCTACAACTACCCCTCTGTGCCCAAGGCAGGCTGTGATGCTCATTGCTCCAGAGTCCTTGCCTGAAGTTTGTTCTCCTTTATTCATTTAAGTAAATTTACACTCCTCCTGACTACTGCTGACAATCTCTTTGCCCTTAAGAAACAGGTTTGTACTACACCTGTGCAGGCAGAGTGCTCACGTGTTCATCAGGAAGAGCAGTTACAGTTTGGGGCTAAAATGGATTTCAATAGTTGTCATTTTTTAACAACTTCGTAGAGGTGTGCTTAAACCTGCATGACCTATGTTTGTTTATCCTACAGGATAAAGAGACAGTCTCAAGATCAGAAGGGAACAGCAATTCCATTATGTAAAAGAATACCTGTGCTTGCTGTGCCTTTTCTGAACACATTTGGTGGTCGTGATGGCTTCTGAAGATGCTTCCTGTAGGCACAACATCACACGGCCTCTTAATGCAGACTTGCTCTGTAAAAATGAAATGCCACGGTCTGTTTTAAAGGACCATCTCCCCTTTAAACAGTTACCATCTCGTTGATGGTTCATTATTTCTTTGGTAGGTACTTGTCTGAGGAGACAAGTTGTACTCAGACAAACCAAATTGTTGATGTAATGGACACATGTCAAATCTTTCCTTTTATGAAGGTTGTTACCACCCATCACTGGTTTCCCCACCTTGAAGGTTTTCTTTAGAACTGGAGCCTCTTACCACTGCCAGGGCAGAAGATGTGTGCGATCTCTTGGCAAAGCTACCCAGTAGCTGCTGTGACCCTGCTGGTGGATACTTGCTTTTCTGAAAAGGCAATGTAAAGATAAGGCAGAAGTAGCCTGATCGTGCACCCAGCCTATACAGAAAACATTCTGTGTATAGCTGAAGCATGAATAAAGTGTAAATCTGTCAAGAAATCCCTAAAGTATCATCAAACTGCAATTACTACCAAGAAGAGAGAGTAACTCCCGTTTTGTTCCCCAGGACTGCTGGCTGGAGCTCTCCATGCCACAGAAATACCACCACTTTCACAGTATTTATTTTAAAAACCATTTATTTGATTTTTCTCTACAGTTAAAAGATGCCTGTTAATAAAATTCAGTAGAAAATTACCAATAGAATATTTTCTCTGAAGCATAAGGCATAACAATCTAGTGTTTTAGGTAAGCGTTAGACTTGAGAGGCTGGGCTTTCTTTGTATAAATCCTTCCCAGTAGGAAGAATGTTTGTTCCACATTATTGACCCACTTGGAAAGCAGATTTCATTTTGACATCCTATTTTTTTAATTGAAAAGACAAGTAGCAGAAGATGATGCATTCAGTTGCTATATTTACACTCTCTGGTGGATGAGAAGACAGCACTATTTACTTTCCTGTTTCTGGGTGTCTTCCCTTAAGTTTTCCTGAATTCTTTCGGATCCTTTAGTTTGTTGAAATAGTTTTTTGTCCCAGAATTGGTATTTTCTGCTATCTTTAAAAGTCACTGACAGGGCAGGAGGGTGGGAGGGGAGGTGTGGGTGTGCTGAGCTGTGCTGAGCCTTGAAAAGAAAAACATCTGCCTTACTCATAGTAGAACCTTGGAAGAAACAAAACCATGAGAATTGGGATGCTTTTAAGCATCGCTTCTGTCACACGCTCCCTCCTCTCGTGCTCATCTGGGGGTTTTGCAGTGTTAGTATTCAATACTTCTTATTAAGTCAAAGACCAAATTTTCGTGAGTGTCTGTTCTTACTTTTTAAACTCTAGAGAGAAGCACTTCATCTCTGTGCCTTGTTCTCCCATTAGCTATATTGGCACGTGCAAGGTGAGACTCTACTGAAGTAGGCATTTATGCCTTTTTAAAATGAGAGGAGAGTTGGCTCTGGAGTGTGAGTAATTGCCTCTCAACTTAGTCACTGAAAATATTCCGTGTACCTGGGAGGAATCCATTGAAAGAGGAATGTTTGATCTGTGAGCCCTGTGATTTATCTATCTCCACTGATCTAGTCAATCCCTTCAGTTACACGCTGCCTTCTCTTCCAGTCTATTCTGATTTGACTTTGTATAAAATATTTCTCTCCACTCATAGGTTTTGCATAGGTTCATCTTCTGGTTTTGACTCCTTGGGGTGGTACCTCCTGGAGCTCTTAAAACGCTGAATCGAGCAAATGGCTTCCCAGGCACTTCATTCTTTTTCCTTGTGTCTTGCATCTAATTGCTCTGTTTATCAGCACTGGTACTTTATACAGGTACGGCAGGGGTTTATCCCATTAATTACTGAGAGGGAAGCTCATTTTTGGTTGTGCAACCCAGTAGCCTGAGGAAAATTCCTGCTGTCTTTTGTCAGATAACCTCTGCCCCAAAAATGGCTTTTCAACATCAGACCTGCATTAATAAAATGTTTATTTAGCACCTTTCAGGTTGAAGGATCCAAAAGCACTTTACAATTAACTACACACATCAGCACTGAAATGCATCCAAGCAGAAAATCAGCAGACAACTCACTGCGTACATTCCAGAAAGAACGGACTTCTGGCCAGCCGCTTGGCCAGAAAGCAAAGTAGAAGCGCCAGTGACCTGCAGCAAACAGGATCTGATACTGGTTTGGGTTTTGAAGGTCTCATCTGGAAAACCTACCTACACGGTAAAGCTGCATTCAACCCAATTTAGCCACCTCAGAGAACTGAAGATTTGCATCAGCCCTGCCAAGATTAGAATCTGTGGTGCCAGGGAGTCTAGCCTAATCCTAACCTGACATTTAGATGACTAAACCATCACCTCAAGGTAGAGGACATATCCAGTGAATTCAAGTTGCGAGTATATAGTAACGCAGTGCTGGTTTTTAATCCAGGATTCAGATGTTTATACATAAACATCCCACATGTACAGTATGCCTCTCTTTACAAGCACCAGGCATTCATTTACAGTCCTGTAACTTTTCCAGCTTTGGGGGAAGGGGAAATGCAACCTTCTGAGCTCTAGCAGCTAGAATCATCTTTCCAGGGAAATAGAAGGCACTTGGCACGACTGAACAAAGCACCTGGAAATTCTCTATCAGGAATGATCCTCATTCCCTGGGAGGACAGAGGTCACCTCCTGTCTTTCCAGCTGTAATGCTGACAGTTCATAAGAAGTATAGGCCAAATAAATTCTCCTTTTCTACAGAAGGATTCTCCAGTTCTGGAAATGTCTGGTGAAAATACACAGCTCAGTTCCTCCCTGCTGCAACGCGACAGAAGAGCTTGGGCATAAACGTGGAAGTGTGGCTTTGTTACTCCTCAATGCATCTCGTGACTGTAACGTTGGTTACGTTTTCCACTTCAGCAAAGAAAAATTATAAGGCTATTTTTTATACAATTTGAAAGCACTTAATACAAAGGTACATGAATACACTGCATCTTATGGCCTATCCGTGGAGAAATACTGAAATACTACCATAGGGCTGTTCAATACTAGTTTTTTCTTTCAACTTTTTATCTTAATACTAGAAAATATATAAATCATTTACATGACGTTATGCAAAAGAAGGCACAGCCGGTTATAGTTTACACAAGCACAATGCATAATATGCAGGAAAAAGGATTAAAAAGAAGCTTCACATCCTCATTAGATACATTGTTGCAGTCCATTAGGAAAAGTACTTCATCAACAGCAGAAGTGTTCAACACTTGAGAGCTATGATATAAAAAAATTATAATTCATTTAATGCAAAACAGATTTATATATACTTTTATATATAAACACTGTTTAAAATGCTAACATAATACAAGTAGATTATCCATGTAATGAAAAGTGCAAACCAAAGTAATAGAGGGTTTTCACAATGTCCTTCTCATGACACAGGAGATGATAAAAAAACTAGCCCATAGGAATGAAGTGTTAAATCCACCAAAAAGTCCTTGGCGAGATGAGGCATCATCAGGATTTCTGGGCATTAGGAGAAAGCAGCACTGGAGAAGAGGCTCCGTCCAGGCTGGGGAGCGGCACTGGTATGTGACCGTTCAGCAGAGTTGGAAACTGTAAAAGGCCAAAAGGTAAAAATTACTCCTTATCTAAAAGCGTCCAGCCCAGAAGCACATGGATTTAGCATTAGCAACTGACTCCAGATGGTTTCGGGAGTTCTGATTCCTACACACCAAGATGTGTACCAAATGCCTGCATCAGCCATTAGGAATGTAAAATAGAGGACAAAACCTGAATAACTTGTAAATGTACAGGGATCTAGTACTGGCTGTATTTTATATAAAAGTTCACATAACAACACATTGATCATCACCCTGGGAAAGTGAATACTACAGAGAAAGCTTTCCCACCCATTCTGCTTCCAGAAATGTTTTCCAGTCTACAAAATACTAATTATAATACATCCTTTTCATCTGCCCTTAATAAAAGCTACACAGGAAAAAGCTCTGCAAAAGTTAGTAGAAGTGTAGTTTTAGGGCAGAAAAAGCACAACTGTGAATACAAAGCATGGGGAAAATGACTCTCAAGTAATTACAGTTTCTCCCTGTATTCACTAAGAAACCATAAACTACCTACACCAGATCATTCAGTATGTGAAGCAGAATAGATTGACATTTAGTATTAAGCTTCTGCTTCTGAAATACTGTGCAAAAAATACTTGCTCAACACAGAAGCTGTATATTCCTAGTTCATGACAGCATCCTGACTGTAACTTGCCTGCAGTGATGTGTATTGACTAGTTCTTAACATCTGACTTGAGAAACACCAAAGCAAGTAGGCGGAATAAACCTGCTGCAGCATGAGGTGGGAATTATCCCAGCAGTAGATACTGATCTGGCCTCAAGGCCCAGCTCCATGAGCTGCCGCTGGGTTTCTGTTGGCTTGAGAGAGACAGAGCTGAATAACAGAGCTCTCAACTTCCAAGTGTCTGCTGTAGTTGTACCCCTGATCAGATCAGTCCTTCAAAAGCCAACTGTGCTGTAATCAGCCTCTACATGGGCGCATAATCTGCTTGTAACAGCTTTACTCTTCCACTAAGATATGAGTTAATGATATCTCTCTTCCAGCCTTCAGTTGAAAACCACTGCTGAGCAGTGCAGGGGCCCGCAGGGGGCTGGCACCACACTCCTGGTGTGGCCAGGACTGGCTGGTACCTCTGGCTGAACCAAGCCAAACCTCAAGAAATGTTTTCATTGCTCCTGCCAAGGTTAATTAAAACACAGAGCTTGATTGCGAGCTCTTGCTGTTCTCATCTTGGCTTCTAAAGCCAGACATGTAAATTGCAATGTGTTTCATGTGATTTCTAAAGCTAACAGAAAGAGGGCTGTGTGATACCTGGTGTCTGTCAAGGCAGGTGGCATGCTGGCACTATGGCCTGAGATGCAAATGATGCTAACATCATCCTTCCCCTGGTCTCCAGCCCAGCTCTTGTTCTTCTTCCTGCTATAGCCCCTGGAGCTGTGGTGATGCCTTTTATTTGTACATCTCTGTCGGTATCTGGGACTTGACTGTGCCCACTCAGTGCTACCATCTATTCAGCAGTAACAAAGAAAATACACTTCATTTAGTTAGCACTTTAAGCTAACTTGGCAATCCTTACATTTGGCTGCATTTTCTTGAATTAACCAGTTCTGTGCAAGTCTCTTGGAATTCCAGTTATATGGTAATTTCAAACTAATGGCGAAACATCAAAACAAGTTTAATTACACAGCAGTGTGGCTTCAGAGGGAAGACCTTCCAGGTAGGTCATTGTATCAAGGTAAATTGTGTGGAAGGAGACTGCAGATTTTAGTGATGCTCTACATAGGCTGCAAGGGTACACAGGCATAGGTTTATGGGAGTTGCTTTCACCTTGTAAATACTGAAGAAGAGTTTTCACTGGTTGATAAGCCTCTGTGTGCTCTGTGAGGGAGTATGCACATAGTTGGACAGAACAGGCTCCTCCTGGTTCGTTAAAGGAGGAACTGTACTTTCCCATAGGCATATTCTGGACTTAGCAGGACCATGGACATGGATGGCTCCCATCCTGGTCCTTGCACTACACAAAGACTACAGCACTAAAGAATGGCAGGCAGTGCCAAGCAGAGTGCATGCAGGAACCCAGCCTGTGCTCCACGCACACCAGCAGGCAAGGGTGCAGGGGCAGGCAGGCACAGCAGAGCTGCCCCAGCCTCTAGCTCCTGGCAGGATTTTGACTCCTTCAACAACCACCAGATGTTCTTTCAGCTCCTGGTGCGAATGACCAGGTGAAAGCGACTTCAGACAGCTCCAGCTCTTTCCTCCATTCCCTGACCAGGTGCATGGAGCATGGGCTGGCTTGTGCAGGCAGCACGGGGAGAGCTGTGCCCTGATGCCTACGCAGGTCAACCCAGCAGCTCTTGTGGGCTTGGCTACGCTTCAGCTGTGTTTGTCATTTCCTACCTGCTGTTAAAACAAAGCTTCGTGCTCTGCACACTTGTGATTGTGGCCTTTGCCTGAATCAAGCATCACTAGTAAGGCCCTTTGGGTGTCTCAGGAGGCAGAAAGCCAAAACCACTCTTCAGTTCCCACAGGAGTGGCCAATGTATGCCCATACAAGCTCATTCCAGGCCATGGCACAGACACTTCCCTCCTGAATGAAATACCTGGCTGCTTGTAACTATGTGTGCAAAAGTAAGGTCCCATAGGGATAAATGAGTTCATTTGAAACACAAACAAGGAGCCCCATGGCTCCGTGCTCAGCTGTCCCACTGGAGGTAGAACGACTTACTACTCCAGTGAGAACCGCACCTGAGCAGATCACCTGAGTCTGACTGCCCAACACCAGCCCCAGGGCTGGGCAGTCAACACTCCCTGAAGGTTCAGAGACCAACCCGGGGTCCCTGCCTAGCCCCCTCCATTGTTAGTGCTGGTCCTCCGCAGTGGTCAGAGAGTTCGTTCCAGAGGTGAACCTGCATTCTTCAGCTGTTTGGATGGCCATCAGCCAATCAGCATCATTCCTCCTGTGAATTACTGAATCCACTGTTATGCAGCAGCTGGAGCTGCTAATACCATCCCCGCCATCCTCTTCCTAAGTCCCAAGCAAATGCAGCTGCGTGCTGTGGCCACCGCGGTTTAGTTCGTAACTTTTGTATTTACTACATCTCTATGTAACTTTTGACGTTTTTACTCTCCCAATACCCATGAGCAAGAGGGGGCAATGCTGCCTTTCCCGTTTCATATGGAGAGGTCACGCTCAGAGGTATGAAGTAACTTGGTTGAGGACTCATGGATAATTTGCAGGAAAATTGCAAATGGAGCCTTCAGGTTCAGAGTGCCATTACTGTAAATGCAGCTATCTATCTCCTGTCTTTCTGAGTGAGAAGTAGCTCATTCAGGCAGAAGGGTTAATCTACACCCCCCTTACTGTGTGTGAGACCCCAAACTCATCTTCCTTTTCCCTGAGTCCATGTTCCCCCACTCTCCTGGCTGATCTCTGGCTGGTCTGTACTCTCTTCCCGAAGCTCTGAGAGCTCTTACTGGGGTCTAGCATTGATTTCTGTTTCCTTCATACAATACATGTGTGCTTGTGGTAGAGACTGCCCTGCAGGTTCTGACTGTGGTACAAGGCATTCAAAGGGGATACAAGTAAGAAGGCCTCTCTTTCGAAGTGCCTATTAACTCCTGTATTGTCTTTAACTGTTTTCAAAGCTCCAGACCGATGTGAGATGTTTCCCTGGTGTCTCTTCCACACGCGCACTTTCAGAGACGAAACCTGTGCATTGGCAAGACCTACCTGGAACAGAGTGTTTGGTCCCTGCAGCCTGGCAGGACTCAGAGGAGCAACAGGACTGAGGCTGCTCCAGAAATGAATGCTAGACAGCAGCGGGCTCGGGGTCAGCAATAATCCATTCGGGGTCTGCAAGACAGGAGAACATCCTATGATGCAAACCTCAGGAGTTACAACCCCGAAAGTCTTACACTTCACCACTTGGCCCTCTTGCCTATGAGTTCAGACATAGAGCGTGGCCATCCAGCCCTGCATCCTGTCCCCACAGAGGTCAGTACTGGATACCTGCACGTGTCATCTTCCTTCATGTTGACTTAATTTCTATTGCAATTTGCTGAAGGAGAAGCACAGTTATTGTTTATGTGAACCACGCTCATGTGACCGTACAAAACACCACGTGTACCCCACGTCTGTGAACACAGCCTCATCTCCTTCAGAACCATGTTTTACCTTTGAAGGGCAGCAGTTGCTTGAACTGGCTGCAGCTTTTGAAGCATTAAAGCATTTGCACATGGAGCCAGGAGAGCCGCTGCCAGCCTTTGAAGTTACCTCCTCTGATGGCGCCTGCTCAAAATGAAGAAGTTTGACTGAACTGGTTTGGGTGCTAGCGGAGGGCACAGCTCATTGCTTGAAAAGAACCAAAATGGCAAGAACTAAGAATCCAAAGCTTTTCCCAACGTGGAGGTGGCTCCTGCCAGTGCCACGGTGCACAAGGATCACTGGGAATGCTCCCAGCACTCCTAAAGCACAGCCAGGGGGATAGAGTTAAAGCACATGCAAATCTTCACTCAAAGGAAGAATCGTATCCATTATTCTGTATCCAGAGTAACTTTTATCTTTCCAAAAAAGAACATGAAAGTGATGTGACAGTTTTGAACAAAGAATCGGGCGTAATGAGTTAATCTCACCAGTGAGCTTGATGCCAATTATCAAATCAGTCCTATTTAGCACAGCACTTAATGGAATTTGAGGGCATGCTTAGCAAGTAAGTACGTGTTTCGCTCTGTAGGACAAGTCCCTCAGTGCTCTGCTGAACTGGGTCATCACTTTGTCCAGAGCTTAAAACATGTAACGAGAAGCTAGAAGATGGAGGATAAGTGGTATGTCCCCCCTAGTAGCCAGCACGTCACTCATCCTGGTACCTGCTAGCTTCCCACCAGGCCAGAAATACAAACTCCCACATACAGCAACTGGTACCAGGAGTCTCAGTTAACAACTGGTTACACCATGGGCTGTCACATCCCGTTGCCAGGACTCTGTGGTGAGCAGGCTCAGGAAGGCAGGTACCATGGATCACGCAGATTTTCCGGTATGACAGACACATCCCTTGGAAAGCAGTGCCCGAGGACTGGCTGTGGTGTTGGAGGCTCTATGCAAATGCACAGGAGTACAGACCTGCTCTGACGTGCTTGCACTGGAGTTCACTGGAGGGTCAAGCAATTAATTTAACACCAGCAGAAGAGACGGGAAAGACAAGGAGAGGCAAATTAAGGTCCTCCGGTGATGCTGTCATAAGGTGTCTGAAAGGGTGTTTAATACAAAGAGCTTGGCTGCTCTTGAAGGGAACAGATTCTCTTAAGGAATCTCAAAAGAAGTGGGGCTCATGGAGAAATGCGAAAGGAAAGGACGCTGCCATCTCCCTTGTGCTGAGGAAGGTGGACCAGAAACACCAAACCTCATGGAAGAAACCACAGTTATGTCCCAAGGATTAATAAACATGTGGTATTGCTGGGAAAGCAGAAGGTATCATGTACTAAAACAGCAGGTATGGTGGTCACAGGAGTGCCAATAAGGTCAGGGTTTGCAATTGGAACTAGATGACCTTAAGGTCCTTTCCAACCCTAACTTTTCTATGATTCTATCTTTGGATGACATCAAAAGGGGCAAAGAGTGGGAGGCCTGGCAAGGAGAAATCTTCTGTCTTGATCTCATAAATGACAGGTCTGCTCAAGATACCTGAGCAAAACTACTTGCCAAGCAAGCCCTTGTGATCAGCCCCTTCACAAACACCCTCTTCCAGGACCACTGTGTTTTCATGGAGCAAAAAAACAGCAGTACCAGTGAGAGCACCCTTCCTGTGCCACATGAGAAGCCGATGCTCCACAGGCAGGCAGCTGCTGATGGGGATTTACAAGACTGACAAAGAACGCACTGAATTAGGTCAGGGTAAATACTCAAGAGATCTACTTACAGAAGAGCCTACTAACCTTAAAACCAGAGAGGTAAGCAGCACGACCCAACAATGACTGACTAAGGACACAGTATTGTGCCAACTGTGCTAAGAGCTCTGGCAAACTATGCCTCAGTTCTTTTGTCTCTGAGAAGTTGTGGATATCCACAACTGAAAACGCAGTTCTTGAGAGGGTCTTCAGAAAGTAACGAATAAAACCTGAGGTGTTTATTCCTACCTAGATACAGCCTGAGCAGGTCTTCAGAGAGACAGAAGATTTGAAACTGAGCTGTCCTCCATTCACCTCTGGAAGCACATTAACATGCCTAACAACAGTGCTAAGCAAGAGTTCATGTCCTCTGATGATCAGAGTGCTACTGTCTGCAAGTTCTGTCAGAGCCAAGAGCTGGCCAAAGCAAGCCTCCAAATCTGTTTTAATATTTAATGCAAAAAGAGCCCAGAGCCTCCCAGGCTTCTTCTCAGTATTGCCACCAGCCAAGCATCAAAACCACCACAGGAAAAGTAAGTGTAAACACCACCAGAGCACAGGCTAGCCTGAAATTACACATGGAAATTGAAGTGTCGCTTCGTTTTGTGCCCTCACGCAGCTGTACGTCTGGTACTCCGTGTGGAACCCAGGGGGAAGTTCAAAAACATCATTATAATCTAAGGAACAGTTTAAACAGAAATAATTCATCTCACAGAGAGGATTACGTTAAGTAACAACGCTCATGGCTCTGACTTCTCTGACAAAGAATGCATCTAAGTACAATCTTTCTTCTAGCTGTCAGATAACACAAGTGCTGTCACGCGTGCGTTACTTCCCAGGTCATTAGGCACGTGCTGGAGCCTGGATGGTGTATGTGGACACAACGCAGACCACGCACGTGCTGGCTGCAGGCACACTACTTTGTCCATAAGGAAACAGCATGTTGTAAAAGTTACAAACACTAAAGTGGCGGCCTGAAGAAAAAGAGTAAGTCAAAATTACATATCCACATGGGCCAAGGGAGAGCCAACAAAGTAACAAGCAAAAGTAATCTGTAAAAGAAGCAGGTACTGAACAAAGTCTAAATATCTCTCTTTGAAGCTGACCAAATAGAAAGCTGACATTTCTCTACTGAAGTTTGGTACTGTGTGCACTGACATCTTCAAACCCATTCTGCTCTTCTGAAATTGGTTTTGTATATTACGTGCCCTTTCACAAGGGTATTCCCTGTGACCAGCAGGTACAATGGAAAGCCACCTGAAACATCCTCTCAGGCAGCAGGACCTTCCCCAAGTCTACATCACTCCTGGAGCAGGAGCTGGTGTCTGACATCCTGTTCTGCACCTGCCCCTGCACTTGTAGATGTCTACCTCTGGGACATGATAAATCAGAGATCGTCTAAGATATGATGCATGCTCTTCCTAGGATAATGGGATAGACTGCAGATTTCCAGCTCAAATTATGGCTTTAGCTGTTTTGCATTGTGGTATTATAGCCACAATCATCTACCTAATTCCCTTCTACGTCTTTCAGGGGTAGTAAGTACACCAGTTTATAGATGAATGAGAAAATTAAATGTTGAAAGAAATCATTGCAAAATGAGGAAACAAATCTCTGTTCACACTGAGTTTGGGGACAGTAATAAATTAAAGCGAGTTTGTAATAACTCGTGTTGTCAGTCACTGTGTCTGGTTGGCATCTGATACGATTTATTTGTCAGATTTGCTTCCTATGAGCAAAATACTCACTGTGGTTATACCACAGTTAGAGGTTATAAGAGTCTGTCAATGCACCCCAGTTTTGGTTTCCCACACTTCTGTTCATCCTGCCAAGCATAACTTCACTCCAAGGCTTCAGAGTGCCAAAAATGACAGATAATGGCCCACAGAATCCTCTGCCTTTGCAACACAACCTTGGTATCTTGGTGGCTTACAGATGCGTCTGAACTGCAAGTAAATGACGGCTTGTAACACACACACCCCCGCTTTGTGTGTGTGTTTTATTTACTTTCAGTTTGTTGCATTCAATGCCAGTATTTGCATTCTTACTGGGGAGGACGGGAGAGACGTTGGGGGAGTTCCTCATTGGGATAATTTCACTCTTGGATTTGTTGGTCTAATTTTGCAGCGGTATCAGCTCACCGACGGACACACCAGGCCATTACCTGTGTGATTTTCCTCTCCTCCTCTGACCTCCTACATTTTTTTTCCTAGACTAGCTTGAAAATGGGAACTCGCCATTGTGATTGCATAAACGTGATTAAAGAGAACAAAATAACCTCCTGGTTATTCAGCAGGCAGGCCTGTGCTGAAAGGAAGCTCTGGCAAGGCCTCTGTGGATGCATAAAACTTTGGAAATTGGAACTGGCTTACGAGCCTGCCTTAGAAAGTACTTAATTTACTGTGTATTCAAAAGCTAATGAAAAGGTCACACTGTCTGAAACCCAACCAAGCATCCCACAGCGCACATGCTCAAGTCATGACCTACAAAACCCTCCTGGTTTTCTTGCTCTGGGTTTTTCCTGCTTGTTTTATAGACCTGGTTTGAACTGACAAGCGATTCACTCATGTTCACTAATGGCTGCCCATCTTGTTATCCTTCCAGGCAGTGTGCGAACTGTGACAGCCTTTCCCACACTCACATAGGAACCCCAGGAAGAATCTACTTTCCACTCTTTTTACAGACCTCTGCTATGTTTCCCTCTTCCCCATATGTTGGGTTTTGTCCCATCAAGTGGATAGGCGCAAAGAGGTAACACTCCTGGCCACTTGGAGGGAATACCTGGCTACAGGAAGAGTACAGGAGACAGGCAGGTCTCACCTGTGCAGTGAAGAAAGCTGGAGTCAGGGATCCTGAAGGAAGTGCAGGGCTGTTGAGGGCGATGGAACCGATGTCGGTGCTGGAAAGGACCATAGGTGGGGCAGAGATTTCCAAGCCTTTGGGTTTTTTAGCTTTTGGGGGAAGAGATGGAGATTTTGCCTTGGAGCCTGAGGAGAGGTTCAGAGGCTCAAGGGAATCTGAGTCGTGGCAACTGGAATCAAGGAAGAGGCTCCTGTGATCTGCAGGGAGAGGTGAGGTGGGAGACAGAGACGGTGACCGTGAGGAAGATGACGATGGAGATGAAATGCTGGCACTGTTGGGTAGCATTAAGGAAGATATTTTAGCTGATACTGACGAGCTGAGAAAAGCAGAGGCAGCTGCTGTTTCGGAAGTGGAAGGCAACGACACCATGGGCCTCATAACTTGTTTGTCTGTTTTGTTCGTCACAAATCTGATGACAGTCCGGACCTCTTCCACTGGTGTGTTTCCTTCTGGCTTCTCCTCCAGTTTTTCTGTTTTGATTGGCTTGTAAGGGTCTGGCTGGTTCTGCAGAGAGTTGATAGTGAAAGAGGAGTACAGGCCAGAGTGGATATATTCATTACGGCTTGTGCTTTTCAGTGCTGACAAGCTGTGCTTGTGCTGATCCCTGCTCTCGGAAGACATCTTACAGTCGCTGTCCTGCAGCAAAAGGCTCTCTCTGCTGATTTCCACAGCATGTGGATCCATTTTTAAAATCTCAGGAAAGGAGACAAACTTGTACACAAATTTTTGTCCAATCACTTTCTTGATGATGTTCTGCAAACACAAAAGCAGATGCTAGAAAGATCAGCATTTCAGAGGCACCAAGTACAGCAAACATAAGGGAGTTCACAAGAGTAGGGGGGCACTGCTCCCTTCTCAAGCTGAGCAGGTCATTCCATGGGGCTCCTAACACTGTCATGTCGTGGCTCATTCCCTTACCTCTGCTCCTCATGGCGCCTAACAAAATCACCATTACTGGGTGATAAAGACCTACTGGTGGGCTGTTTTCCCCCGCTTCTGCTGAGGTAACTTGGAAATGTTTTCTTTCCAATAGAAACAATCCTGCCACGTTCCAGACACGAGCCACGCCACCATCTGAGCTCCACAATGAAGGCAAACTCCCTCATTTGTGCCTCCCAGAAATGACACCAACTACCCTGAGTGTGAAATATCTCAAAGGGACAAAACCACTTCGGCCTCCACGCTCCAGTCATTTTGCCTCTCTTCCTGACCTCACGCAGAAGGACTGACCTAGGCTGACGGTGACCTCCTTCTTTCAAGAGTCAAGAACTATGTCTCTGACAAATGCAATCACTTGCATGGGTTGCAAAAGTGCTTGTCCCCTGCTGTATGCCCTGTGCTGTCTCCAGGTTTGAATGAGGGTGAGGATGCTCATTGCTGCAGGCAGGTGCTTTTCATCAGTCTAGAGTGGCCATTGAAATTAATTATCAAACAAAAAAAAATCCCAAACCTCTCAAGGGTTTGTAGAACTATTTAATTTTTCTTCATATTTATCACAATAAAACCATCCCTTTATGGAAAGAACTGGTTCCCTTTGAAATTGGAATCTCTCATGAGGGCCCTGTTCCCAGTCTTAGCTCTCTTCCTGCAAACCTGGGTACGCTGCCTGCTCTAACACAATGCATGGTATCCCCAAGGACACCATGTGAGCTCCTCCAGAGAGACACTTTATGGCACCAGGTGCAGGCCAAGCCTAAGAACGGGCCTGGAACATTTCCCACCCTAAGCCATGTGCTGTGACAGATAAGAAGCAGTATTTCCTGAGATTTCTACAGTGATTTCTCTCTTCTTGAAGGCCCTGATGGAGAGCGTGTCTTTAAGCTACCTCTGAAAAACCTTTCTCCAAGAAGCTTCCCTTTAGTGCAGCACATCTGCTGCACCTCCAGGTTATACTCTGCAAACAGACATTTGCTTTGCTGTACATATGGGAATGTAAATATTTACAGGATTCCTAAAAGTCTAATTTGGTTTTCATTCTACTACAGATCCTGAGACCAGAAGAGGAAAGATTTGTTAAATTGATTGAAAATAAAAAGATAGATTAATACAAAATCATCCCTATTTATACACGGGTAGCACCCAGTGCTTGCAGTGCCCGCACTACACCTTTTTGTTAGAAAAGCAAGGCTCAGTTTGGGAAACAAGAGTCTGCACTTGAGTACTGGAACCTTTTCTGTCTTTCAGCCGAGATGCTACACTCTGCAATTCGTCTATCTGAATGTCCTGGCATTTCATCCAGGCACCTTCCTGAATACAAAACTAATGCTACAAAGAGCCCAGGGATGTAGCTCTGCTTCACAGGTCAGGAACTACGGCACAAATGCAGAAAGTTGTTTCCCAAGTTGATAACAGGGATCTGTAGCAAGGAGGAGAATTAAATACAGCAAGTTCAGACTAAAGGCACAAACCTGCTCTCTTCCATGCCAAACTGTACACGTCTACCCACCTGATGGATCCCGCAATGCCTATTTGTGCCCTCCAAAAGTTCAGTTAACCCATAGGATCTGTCTGCATGAGCTGTAATTCCCAGGGGTTAGATATTTTTGGCCTAGATATATCTTTTTCATGCTAAGTAGGTGAAACATTGGATGGACACGCTTCTTCTGCACTCAACATTACATCCTTCTTGAAAAAGGCAAAACCTCCAAACTATTCACATACCAAAAGAAACATCCCAACAGGGTCTGGTTTTCTCTTTTAAATATATCTCTTTTTTTCTTTAGATTATTATTTAAGATAATACCTCCCTTCTGCTCCTGGCAGCTTCGAGTTATTGCTACATCAAGCACTGCCATCTGAGATCTTACTTGGAAAAGGTGATCAAGCAGCAAAAGATTAAATGTATTTGAGGGTGGCACTTCTATACCAGTGCAGGCTTGAAACAGAGAAACATTGCTATAAAAAGCAACTGAACGGGCCGGTGAGTTTATACTTCCTCTGTTATTATTAAATATAGTGGTATTTTTAGAAGGTCTCAGTGCAGCTCCTCTGACCCCTTAAGCCTGCAGCAAAGGCCCACTTAATGATGCCTGGAGATTAAAAGGATTCTAGTGCAGATCCCACAAGCACTTTGCAGGCTTCTCTTAAATGTGGAGCCTGAGGGAATCTCCATCTGCATGTAAGAGAAAATAAGGATGCAAATTAATGAAGTGCCTCCAAAATGCCACCGACTTTCCTAAATTTTTTGACAACTACTACAAGTGAAGGTAAAGAGCAGCTTATTTTCACCATCACCTCAGTGACCTGTCAGAACCATCCTGAGCTGCAGACGATGGTTCAAACCACAGAAGATGGTGACAGGCATCATGATGAGCAGCCGTTTCCCACCCTCAGCTTGAAAGAGCAAAGGTGTTTTCCTTGTGTAAAGACTGTGTTTGCAGGGAGGGTAAACCACGTGCTCGGTAGCAGGGCATACATTAAGTGTGTGTGCACACTTAGCCTGTTTGTTATTTGAGTTTTCTAGGTAGATCCCTCGTGAGCAGGCTTGCAGTGAGCGCTGGCGGCTGCACTGGCAGAGATGGTGACTGCTGGGGCACTGCAGCTGCTGGGGAGGAGGACTGGGCAAGCAGGAGCAGGGCTCCAGTCCAACAGCTTAAAACAGGATAAAGCTTATCAAGAGACAGCACTCTCTGACATCCAGAAAGAGGGCAGGAGCTGGGAATGCCCCCCTTCCCTTGGCTTCTTGACTGGACCTCACTTGAACACTTTACACTTCCCCTCCTCTGTCCCCAGTCTGTAAAACTGATGACAGCAAACCTAAGTACCTGCCACTGCAAAGTGTTTGAAAGCTGCTGATACAAACAGTACAGCACAGCCTGATGTCTGCTCTAGCACAGCAGCCGTGTTAGGGAGCTCAGACTTACTCACACCACATCACTTCAGACCCTCAGTTCATGCACACCTCCAAACCCAGCCTTACTCAAGTGCTGTGAATCAATCGGAGGGATGGGGCTCTCTCCCTGTCCTTCTCCACAGACCAGCTGGCTGAGGTAGATGCCAAAGGCTCAGTGGCCTGGTTCCCCCTGCAGCTTACACCAGGCTATAATGCGGTTGGAGGTTTTTTGTGTCAACTACGCATATGCACTACTACTTTAGGAAGCCTTCCCAAAACACACAGGAGCTGTTTGCCCACCTCAACAGCATATGACCTCTGAGTTTCCTTCCACTTTTTTCTTTGCTCCCAAAGTTTCCCTGTGCATTGGTACAACTCAGACTTCATTTCTTCTATCATGTGTTTGCGTTTTATTTTCATCAGCTCTGACTCTTACTCCCTGTTTGAGCCATCTAGAGCTAAGGTATAACCATATGACCAGTGTGACACAAGGATTTTAGTGGCTTGGCTCAAACCTGTTAGCTAGCAAGTTTTCTGGCTGCAGGAGCCACTTGGGAGACTGAGCTGGGAAAAAGGACCCAGTTCCTAGTTGAACTTCAGACTAATGTGGAGCCTCAGTGGCTGGAAGACCAGACTGGGACTTTTTTCCTTCTCCCAGGAATTTACCTGAGATCTCAAACTCATCAGAACAGGATGAACTTGTCTGTAGGTATTAAACATCCCTGTTTTGGAAAAGAAGGAGAAGGACCAGAGCTGTAGCTGCTGCACTTAACTCCCATTTGGATGTGTTGCACGTTTCCTAGCTCCAAGAGTACTGAGGGATGCAACACATGCAGGAATGCTTAGGCTATGGATTCCTCACAGGACTCTATAAGGAGGGAGCCAGGCTGTCTCCAAGCACTGTGAACCCTACCCAGAGAGGGCTGCTCACACTCCAATGTCTGAAGTACATATGCTGGTACCTGTGGCTGCACGATTTGCTCTATAAAAGACGGTCCGTGCGTCCACATCAGCACATGCAGGCAGGCAGATTCTGTTTATGCACTCTGCTTATTACACTGTGTGTGTAGAAGCCAGATTTCTGTGAAACGTTTAATGGAGACACAGGTGCTACCAGACTGTAGCACAAGGAAGCTACTGGAAGCACAAGGATCTCATTTATCTGGATTTCTGTCTTTCCTTACCCACCTCCATCTGGAAGACAAAGGCTTCTGGCTGGCATCTTTGGCCAGGTTCCCTGCTTTCTCTGCTGCAGTTCACTGTAAGTCCCTTTCCTCTCACATCAGACATGAACTATAGAATAGTTCACTCCTTGTCACTCCTTTCAGACAGGCTCTTGGGTTTTCTCCTCTACCCATCACCTCTTACTGAGTATCAAATTCTTTACTCCCATCTTTCCATAAGGACAGCACTCAATAACCACTTCTACACCATTTCACACAAGCACTTTCTTGACTTCCACACATCACTTTTGAACAAAGCTCCTTCCAATTCTCAATAAAGCTATTTTCTAATGCTCCTTCAAGTATCTCCTTGTAACATCTCTTACTTGTACCACTACAAAATGTAGAGCTGCTATTCTAGCACCCTCATACCACTGTTGTTTCATTGTAATGTTCTTTTTCCCCGACATAACTCAAGAGAAGACCTTCCCAAAAGTAAAATAATAGTTTCCATTATCAGTTTATATCCTGAAGTTCTCTAAGCAGACCAAGCAAGGACCCTCTTCCCAAAACAATTCTTCCAAGCTGCCACCCACACTTGGGCATTAAAAATAGGAACGAGTGACCAAGCTACTGGGTCTGACTTGTTAAAGGGAGGAATGATATGGGCTCCTCTGAATCCTAAGAGCACTTGAGAAGCTCTGTGCCCTGAGCACTGCAATAAGCACAAAGAAGCTGGTATTATTTATATTCTAACCTATCTCAGTAAGCAGGCAGCCATTAACTGAAACTAAAATGATTTATTCTGTCTTTAGAAGACAGAGTGAACAGCACTCACTGAGCAAGGCCTGGGGCCACATACTGCTAGAGAGGATGCAAAAATACTGAATAGCTGCTCATCGCCATGGTATGTGTCTGTGTAACTAAAGATGCAGCGTAACTCATGCAAACACTAAGGTCACCCAGGGAACTGCGATTCTTGCATTTCCTAACTTCTGAGGGCTTGATTCCACAACTGTTACATCCTATTAATGTCTGTATCGGCATGGAATTTCCTGGATTCGCCCTCCTTCCCTCTAAAAACCTAATGGGGAAAACTCCCTGGCTTCCCTCTTGTGGTGTCATCTTGAAATATTCATGGGGAGCTTTAGTAGTCCTGGAACCTCCAGAGGCTTCTAAAAGATACCCGTCATTACAGCTACCATAAAACAAAGCAACTAAGCAACTCCAACAAAAAGAAACCTACTAATCCTACTTATATTTTAGTTCTATACATGAAGCTAAAGCGCGCTATGTGGGAATAGATGTGAAATGTTTCCTGAAAGCATTACAGGAGATTACTGAACAGCAGAAGTGTGTGACATGACGGACATGCTACTCAAGCTGTAGGTAGAGAGTGCAGGATGCCTTTCCTCAGTGCTGTTATCTGTTCTGCTGCTGTGTTGAGGCAGCAGGGGAAATGCATTAAATAAGAAGGTGGGAGGTGAATTTGTGTAACAAATGAAACAGGAAATGGAAAGTCTTCAGATTATCTACAAACCTTCAGCAACCAGAATCATGGTAGCAAATTACAATCAAGACATGCCACACTACATTTCCTGGGGTGCTTTATATGTTAATTTAACATAAATCTAGCCTTCAGCCTCAACAACACGTCATGCTTGCTTTCAAAGCCTGGCTAAGAACTTGTCCTAATTGTGTTATTTTTCCCCAGTACTGGAATTAATTTACTTTTAAGTTCAGCTGAACCAGATGATGAATTTTAACAAGCCAGTGCTCCCCGCAAGCAAAAGTCAGAGCTCATAAACCCGCATTTATCCAGTGATCAGTTTCTGCTTCTCCATGGTGAATAATTTCAAAGACAAACCGTGCAGCAGTAGCTCAGTCAGTATCAGCTCTATGCAGCAGCAGCAGCAGAGGGCAGTCCAGGAAAGGAAGGCCCATCCCATGGGCCACCATGATTTCTAAAAGACCACTGCCCCTTGCCTCAAACTCACACGCTGCCTGACCGTTTGGGTTATAGGTAAAGAAGTCCCTGCTGATAATTCCATGACCCAAATGAAGTCTTCTCCAGAGTTCTGCTTCTTGCCTTCTCCACTGCCACTCCCCAGCCTGCAGCACAATGTTTATCAGTGCTCAGTGTGCACCCCATTTGTCCAGCACATCCAGCTGCCAACGCATCCATCACTGCCAATAGCAAGGGAAGGGACAAGGATCTCAGAAGGCTCTTTAAGGCTAACTCAAGGTCTAGACTGCTCTTGGTTTACCCCATAAAATGGTGAATGGTCCAGGGGAGAGGAGAACAAAAGTCACCTCACCAGGCCTTCCCCTTATGTTCTGCAGAAGAGAAAGAAGAATGCCAAGGAGCCTTTCCTTCCCTCATCACCTTCTTCCCTTTCTGTGTCACGCAGCATAGACTGAACTGAAGGCATAGGAAGCATTTAGGACTGAACTGAGCACTCCTTGGCAGACTACTAGGATTCATCATCTGCTATCTTAAGTCACTATCTCTCACACTTCAAAACCTGATGGAAATTCCCTGTCCCTCTGCACTCTGCTAACAATCTGCCTTTCTCCACTGCTTGGGAGCCAACAGGACCCAACACTTCACACCCAGACAGAGAGCGAGAAGCTCCCACTGTTTTCTGCTAAAGGAGTTACTCCTTCAATTTAAATAGCAATAGCTATGGTTTTGGTTTGGGGTTCAAACCCTGATCACAACACAGAGGTAAGAAGGAGCTTATCCTTCTCTCCATAGGAACTGTGACCTCCATTGGGCTGCAGAACTCCTGGAAATACCGCCCAAATCCTTGTGCCAGACCTAGATGGACTCTGCAGACAGAAGAGAGCACACAGTCCAAGAAAGCAGGTGTAAGAACAGCAAGCAGTCCCCTCAGCCAGAGCCCTGGTGACTCTGTCACCCTGGTGACAGAGAAACTGTGGAGTCACTCCTCTGGCAGATGCTGCATGAGCAGAGACAACACAGATGATTGAGGTGTGTGTGTGCTGGGGGGGCAACTGAGAACAGTGTAAGGGTTAAGAAAATAAAGATTAAGGGATAAAAGGAGAAAGGGAGCCTCTAGGAGCTGTTAGGCTTGAAGAGATCAGAGAGAGCTCAAGGGACAAGTGCTACAAATCTCTCGTACCTTGTTTTTAAGCAATGCCTGGTCACTGTGTATTTGGGCACTGCCTGGATATGCTGTTCACTCACCAGCAGGCACTGTCTCCATTGATCCCAGTCAAGTTTATAATCAGAGCAGTTACAGTCATATAATGAAGTGAGCTTCCCCATGCTGAGCAGAAGCCTTTTTAGCACTTAGTGAAGAGGAATTCATCACACCAACTGCTTGGAACAGCCACTGCACTGTCCTCCCTGAATCCTTTTGTGCCTTCTCAGCCAGGCCTCCTTTGAACTTGTTAAGTGGAAAAAACCTGACTTCTAATGAACAAAATACTAAAAACGTTTCAGTGCAAAACTTAAAGCTTTAAACCTGAAACCAAAAAATTCTTGCAGGAGGAGCCCTTCCAAATTCCAATGTGAGCAGTGAAAAGTCTAACCATCCAATTGTGCACAGTTAATTTGCAGTCAGCATGGGATTTGACTGCTGTGTTAGACCGGCTGCATAGTGCCCAGCCCCACTGTGCCCTTCACGAAGTAGTGCTCTGATTAATACAAGACGCATATAGCACAGTAATTAATACATTATATAGTATAGTGCAATAATTAATACATTGTGTATATTAGTGCAATAGTTAATACATTTAGTGCACTAAATAATACATGACAACAGTACATCAAGCTGAGTTCAGCAGTAGTATCTAGTTTCCTCTGCCTTGTGCACGCAGCAAACACGCCATAATCATGCCAAACACTGGTGTTAACTCACTGCATAATCTCATCTCGCTGCCTCTGCTTAAAAACCAAGATGAGAACAGACCAGTAAGCATGGCTATGAAGTTTTCCTTTTTAATATACAAAATCTATAACAGTCCTTCTTTTCCATATTTAATCTTCAAGAATATAGAAAACAGTAAAACCTATTAATTTAGACATGTTATTTTGTAAATTCCAATTAAGGGGAACTAATCCTGAAAAGATTTAATATTAACCAATAAACAAAATATAATGTTAATCCAAAGAAGGATGGCAAAACAATCTGGAAACTCCTTGAATCTGTTGAAGTCAAAAATAGAGAAAGGTGAATATGCAAAATCTTTAGCACCTCCATATTTGTACTCTGCATTTTTTTCCTTCTAGTACCTTGATACGTCTGAAAGATTCCCTTCAAACATCTGTCTCTCCCAGCAATCTAACACATATCCTGGTTATTCGCTGCTCTTGTTTTTGCATTCTCTGTTGTACTGTTGCCACCTTGCTTTCTGATGAAGAATAAGACCAAGGACTAAATGTCAAAGTAAAGGATGGCTTCATGAGAGTGACAGTGATTTTATGTACACCCACTACACTGCAGAGGTTTTATTTCCAGAGCAGCTACCTACAAGTAACCTCTACTGACCTCTTCTAGCTTGTGGGCGTGCTCATGATGGCTGCAAATAAGGAGCAAATTGAGTGATCTAAAAAATTCCAGATTACGGTGTTCAATATGTTATTATTTCAGATTTCAGTTCTAAATAAAGAAGCTGAAAGTGGAGCTCTCAACAGCCAAGAGCCCTGCGCTAAGTGTATGCCTACACTATCTGCCTGTAACCAGCTTCTGAGAACACACAAATAACCACAGCTTGTCAGATATAAGTTGGCTGCCTAAACTGTGCTGACTTCTTGGGTCTTATTATTTCTATCAAACCTCAACAGATGTACCTGTGAAGAAGGAGCAAAATTTAGTAGGTCTTGCAAGGGCAGAAAAATTGGATGAAGAAACCCCCACCAAAGCACATGTTTCATTATTTTAACTTGAGACACTCAGAGGGTGAGTTTCCAAGTGGTAGTAAATTTAACATTCTGCAGCAAATAGTGTCTTCACGTGAGATGGACTCAGCATGAGACTACCGCCTTGACGAATGGACCCAAACACATCCCTGCTCTGACACCCACCATCTGATCTGCTGCTTTTCCCTCTACTTGCTGCTTTTATTCTGCACTTTCATGCAGTAAGACATGACATGAGTGCTCTCTTACATATATCGCTGCTAATTAAATGATAGCAACATATAACCTGGACTGCTATTGAAGCTAACACAGATTTTGTCCTAATATGACATAGTGGAAAATGTCCAAACTCTTGGAAACACCGAGCATTAACAAAGGAATAGTTACAGTGAGATCCTGCTGAGGTAATACTGCAGTCATAACTGTGGGAGTGTTTCAGCACTGTACTTCCAGCTAATAAATTAGGATCTGATACAGCTGTCAAAAAGATTTACCCGAAAGCTCAGGAAAGACTAGCTAAAACACTGGCCAACAGGACCTATGTTCCAAAATATGCTTCCCATGAAAACTGTGAAACCTCAACCCCATCCTCTATGCTGCTGAGTTAGTTGTTTGTCTTTTCCTTGTTCTGACATAGGTGATACCTGATGGTAAAGCTGCCACACTCTACCTGCTGCATTGCAGTTATCACTGCTGTCTACCACCTACCTGCATTACAGAAGATCCTATCAGGCTGTAATAATCAAACAGTTCTCCGTTATCAACAGTTATTTTATTGTTGTCAAAAGCTACAGAAAATATTGGGTAGCCAAATGCATAAACACATGAAAGCATCAGTAAGTGTAAACCTAGGTCAAAACCTCCCCTCCTCAGGCAATGGGATGTGCAGTGTTTTTTCTGTGCATCTTTTAGCTGCCCTCTTACCTCCACTGTGATTGCCTTCAATACTGTTGTAAAAGCTAGTTAGAGGAAGTTTTGAATAGCTTCCACATAGAGGTGAGATATTAGTGTTTCTATTTTCTTAGTCTGCATGAGAATAACAAAATTTACCTTGTCATAATAGTATCTGAGCGCTCGGCTCAGCTTGTCATAATTCATATTAGTTTTGTTTTTTCTGAGTCCCCACAGCTTAGCCACTTCTTCTGCCTTGAGTAGCTTGAACTCGCCATCATTAGACGTCCAGCAAATCAGGTGTTCATGTTTCTGGTCTAGCAGCAACTGCAAAAGGAACTGCCACAGTGTGATTGCACTCTCCATACCTACAAGGGACAAAGGAGAGCAACAGTGTGAAAAACATTCAGAAGCAGGCGGTCCACCCAACGCTTTTTTCAGCAACAAGCTCTGTGTAGGAATCATCCTACACAATTGAGCAAAGGAAGCTGCTGTATCATTTACAACCAAACATCCACCAGACCTACAGGTCTCGCACTGCCGTCTCAGTATTTTTTCCGCAGCTGTTTTCTGAAGGGACACATAAAACAGTAAGCATTTAGAAAAGCACTGCCCACATAGCTCACACGGTACAGTCATCTCCAGTTAGTATCTTCAATTCAGTGTATGCAACCAGTCTTCAAAGAAACATATGGGGGAGGTGAGGTGAAGGGGGAGAAGAAAGTACTTGATGCAACTATCTAGTGAAATGAGCTGGAAAAACTGCTGTTTACTGCCATGAGGAGCATACTGAACTCGTTCAGGTATGTCACTGTGTAGAAGGGGAGGAAAAGGAAAGACCGGAGCAGTTGCCTTTGGTTAGAGGACCAGAAACCAAACTCTTTCCTCTTCCCACCATAGGCACCTGCCTTACTGGTATCATATGGCCTTTCCCATTTTGTTTCTTCCAGGGTCTGAAATGGCTCTTTGCTGCTTCTGTTTGCCAATTCAAATAGCTCAGAAGATGTTATCTATGTTGCAGGAATGATGAAAATTCAGTACACTTAAGCACAGAAAAGTAAGTGTCATTCACCCTGAATCTGTCTCTAACAGCGATCTCTCCTCTCATTATCATACGTATGACTGAGAACTAGGAATATTTTTAACAGTGTCTGAGTCTAACTTCTAAGGGTGTTTGAATATTTTTTGTCTCTCCTAAAGGGTGTTTGAATACTTTTTTCTCTACTAACTGCCTGTGCTTCTGAGCCCTCCCTAAATAAACCTTTTTCTCAGGCACTGCATTAAAAATAATTAGATAAACTTAACAATTACTATATTCCAATTCAGCACAGACATAATACACACAAGACTTGGGAGCATTACCACTGAAGACAATTTATTACTGAAATGAAGATGTAGCTAAAAATGAGGTTGCCCCTCACTTTCAAAAACATTCCAAGTCTTGGTATGTTACCACTGTATCAAATAATGTTTTTCTTGGCCTCTTCTGATACTTAATTAGGACATGTTATGTGTAACTAATGCAAGTTTAAAGACGCCAGCATTACAGAGCTACCTGACTATGATGCTAATGGGGTTAATTATTATTTGACTTATCTTTGTACGTGTAACAATGGATATTTTTGTCTTTAAACAAGCTTATGTTTTTTAACTTCCTTGCTCCTTTTAGTTCCTAATATTTTACTGTTTGTGTCCTAGCAGATAACACGGCCATAATACGCCAGATTTACTGCCTGACGTTTTCCTTGGTGTGTTGACCACAAGAGGGCACAAAACTTCCGTCTTCCACTGGGAACAGTACAGCAGGCAGCTGAGGGAAGACTGGCCTCTTCAAGTTCGCCCCAGCAATAAGGAAATCATGCTGCGTAAGTTCCACTAGTATAAAGGAAAATAAATCGCATAAGATAGTGTAAAAGCAACTAAAAGACACTAGAGAATGTTGTCAATAGTATTACAGAAAAGCAGAATCTGAAGCTCTATTTTGGTCCAAATAATTTCAACATACAGTGGCCAAACAAGGGTTTGCAGAATTAATGATGGTTTTCTTGTCCCTGCAGAAGTCTCATTTCTTTAACCGAGAATCCAGTCTGAATTACAAGGACAAAAGTACCTATTCCTGACACCCAGCTGTGTAAGTCAGGAACTATACAGCACCTTCAAGAGATGGCAGAGGCTCCGAGCACTGTTAGGTATCCCTGAAACAGAACCGCCTATATAAACGATCTGGTGCTTTCGAAGGTTTACATTTGCTTCACTGCATGTTTTATTACTTTATACAAATTCTTTTCCACTTAATGCAAGGCAAGAAAAAAATCTATAGCTAGAATTAAATAAATTAAATATATCTGAAAGTTATACACTTGGTTTACAGTCTTTAAAAGTTCCTTTAAACTACACCAACTGTGCAAGTATTACCATCTTTAATGGATTATTCATCTGTATAATAGCTAATAAAGCATCCCTATTAAAGTGGCAACATATATACATTCTTTTTAATTAATATTTATAAATTTTGCAACTTCACTACACGTGTAGGTATATACAGCCATGTTCTTTAAAATAATCTTAGTTTCCATTCATCACATACAGCAATACTCTGCATAATTTCAGCTTGTACCATACAACTCTTCCAAACAAGAAATCACAAACAGAACTTTTCTTGCTCTGGAAAATTAGAAGCAACTTCTAAATATCTTCCTTTAAAGTTGTCTTACAATGTGTACAGGTGTCCCACACTACAAAAGACCTGTCAGTAGAACTTCAGCTGAAGAAGTTAAAGGTGGAAGAGAGCCATAGAAGCACCAATATAAAGTTTACCACCATGACATTAGCCAAAACATCATGATACTTCAGAGATGCAATTCTGTCAGACCTTAAATTACATTCTCCTTCAGAGCAATAATGCCTCTTCACAGAGTTCAGTTGCAACTGAACTCACAGTGAAGTGCATTTTGCTGCAGTCTCCTCCACCCCCATTCACCTCTGCCCAAGAACACTCACAGGGTAATCTACAGCTAACATTGCACTACACTTTCCATTATGAACCTGTTTTCTGATGCTTATCATTTCTAAAATGTAAACAGTTTTGGATTCCATTTTTATCTACTGGGTCTCATGGTGACTCAGCCATAGGCGTAACGCAAAATGCATAAACAGCGCAACCCTGGGTGAGAACATCCTATAGGAGTACCTATTCCATACTGCATGTCCCAGTGACTAAGGAGAGGGGACTTCCATCAGGTTATTATACAAAAGGTTACTGCCACCTTTTTCAAAGTGGTTCAAATGTAATTTAACCAAAAATGTGCTACCTGTATTAAAAGTTATTATGAATTATGAGTGGGAGGAGTCACAAATCTTCAGAGAAGATTGTATTGCATCTATGCCTTTTCTAATTCTTTTGAATTTTTACTGACTCAAAGGGAATTCAGTGTCTTGCCTTAATTTAACAGAAGTGGGTGCTAGGATATGGCCACTTCCTATAGGGCATATATTTCACATTTCATTCAACTCTTCATTAATATTAAATAGAAATAATAAATATTCCCATCACTTCTGTGCTCAGTAGAGGATTTGAATGCTGGACAATAAATAATACATGGAGCCACATACTAAATTACATGGATTAGACAAAAAATAGGTTTAAAAAATCACTTATTTAGATAATGACATCCATCTATGTTACAGAATGAGACAGGCAACCTATGTAAGAAACATGCATTCCGTGTCATGGAAAGTGCAAGAGACTGATCTGAAATCAGACTTCACTGTCCATTGTCTCCAAGATTGGTATGAGAAGCTGAGATGGGATTCCACCAATCCATTGTCTCCAAGATTGGTATGAGAAGCTGAGATGGAATTCCACCTATATTTTGTCTCAGAGATGGGTGGGAGGAGTTGAGATAAGACTCCAATATCCATTGCCTGGGAGAAGGGTATAAGGAGCTGAACTCATACTCCACCATCCATTGTCTGAGGGATGAGTGGGAAAGAGCTGAGGTTAAGACTCTTCCGTCAATTACCTCAAGGACTGGTGTGAGGAATTGCCACCCATTATTCCAAGAATTGCTGCAAGACCAGGGAAAGTGGTCCACCAGGAACATGTAATATGTGATATGAAGAATAGAGGTACTCCCCCGAACTCATTAGAAAAGGGGGAAAAAGTATTCACAAGAAGGAGCCATTGCCATGAGGATGACTCCAGAAGGACACCTCCGTGAGGACATTTTCCACCGATGACTACTACGGACCCTGAGGGACACCCTCCAAGAGACATCACCATGAGGACAACTCCCTGAGACACAGAGTACCTTCAAGGGGATGACTCCAGAAGGACACCTCCACAAGGACACCCACCTCCAATGACTACTATGGACTCCTGGGGGACACTCTGCTCCGATACTGACTACAAACCCTGGAGAACTCCCACCACTGACAATGACGGATCCCTGGGACACTGCTGGATCCACGGTGGTGACTCCCTCTCTGCACCCCGAATTCTTGCTTCATTTTCTGCCTTTTTCCCAATCTGTCCTATTGTTATTCCTTTTATTACAATAATTTCCCTTTTTTATAATAACTGTCTTTTTGTAATAAACCAACTGATCAATTACAGTACTTGACCTCGTTTGTGTCTTAATTTCACTCATGGGATCATGACAAAACAGGGTCCGACACTGGGGTTTTTTCCAATCGGACCCTGACAGAAAGCCTAATCAAAATTTCATATAGACAAAAAAGTCCATTAATTTTTTCATGCATTAACTTTAACACACATGGTTTTCCCACCATACCATTCTTCAAACATTTATACAATGCATTTGAGAGTCAAAGATATTTTCTAAGCCATGAAATGAAAATAGCTAGGTTGACCTGACCTAAATAGCCTAGTAATTTTACTTTGTGATCAGTTCCACTGTCGCTGACACAAATTATCACCGGCATACTTAGAAGGAATTATACTTGGAAATGCTGTGTTAGACAGCAAAAGGATGTTTCAGGACCAAGTTTAATGAAAGTCCATTTCTCAGGCAGCTGTGACAAGTAACTACACTAACACCCTCTGTGTTACCCATTTGCACTCCCTCCAAATGCGCGTCCTCCCCATACAAAGCCTACCAACTGCATGGTCAGTGTGGTACAATGTGATCTCCACACATCATATTTTAAGTTCAGGATTGATGTGGGAAGGACACAACTCAGAATATCAGTGCTGATAATACTGCCCCTATTCATTTCAACCAAATTAAGGGACTAACGGAAATGCCTGAACTTGGAGCAGCAAAGTCAACACTGTAAGCTCTCCCAGAACAGAATACTAGAAAAGGACAGACACATCCACATGCAAAGCTTCCCATTTAAGAGATTATTTTCCTGTAAATTCCTGGAATTTGGGGGTGCCCAAATTCCTCAGTTAGGTGAGAGGCCTACGTGCCAAACACTGGCTTTCCCCTACTGTATGGAGACTGACTTCTACTGGAATGATCAAGCATTATGAAAACATTATGCAAGTTACACTAGAAAAGTTAAGACATATGAACACACATGCTGGTGACTGCATTACCTTCTGTTTTTTTTAATCAAAACAATACATACAAAATTCCATAGGACAAAATGTCAGTAAAGTGGCATTCAGGTCCAAAAGAAAGTCATTAACCTGCTGGTGAAAACAAACCAAATAAGCAAGCCATCTTAAATCCAAGCAGTAGAAAACCAGGGGGCTCAGAGACAAAGCTAGCTAAATACAAAGCTCCGCATCACAAAGATTTATGACATAAACTGTGAGTTAAGTAGGATACTCTTTGGGGCATTAAGTTTTGTAGGACTCTTGCACAGAAAAACTTAGAAGAAAAAGGCAGAAAGCTGGAAAGCAGCTCAGTAGCATTCAGGACCTCTGCAGAGGGCCTTAACTTCCATAGAACTACATTACAGCTATGTTCTTACCTTCCATTCTCTCACATACTCCAGGTTTCCTACTTAGATTCTTTCTCCCCACTCTATGTTAGCTCCCAAACACCCTTTATAAAATAGAGATATGCTGCTGATCCTGAACAATCAACATGAACAAGTTCTGAAGGCTAAAACTAAGAATCCCTCCAGGCATTAGGATCAAAACCAGCCCTCTGCTGCTTTAGAGGGTGTACAGAGGAACATCTGGGGCTCTGAGCTATAAACCAGGTTGTGGGACTTGAGGCAGAGGAGGGACAGCTGAGTGCGACAGACTGGCTGGAGAGCCTAAGGGCTGAGAAAATCAGCTGGAGATCAATTAAATCAGGAAGACATAAAAGGTGTTAGCCAGCATTATGCACTATAGGTAATCACAGAGATGGCAATCAGACATGTACATGAAAAGGATTAAGAGGGAAAGTCAGGGCAGGGAAATTAATTTGCCTTAGTGTATGAAGAAACTGATGATTCCTTCTGTAGCCAAAGCAGCTGCAAAAGATTCAGCTCCTTTTCTTATGCCCCACCACAGCAGGCGCACACCTCCACTTCCATTTCCCTTACAGGCAAGTGTGTGTTTCTGCAAGCACACAGCACTCCCCTGTAACAGATGCCTTTTTTCCACCCCCCACCCCTCCCTTTTCGACTCCTCTGGAAAACGTGTGTATATTTTTTGTACATCCATTTACTGCCTTTGTCTCCTGATTCTGGCCAACAGCACGTTTCTCCGAGCAGCGTGACGTGGGGCATTGTTAGCTTCTCATTCACGTTAGCATTCAGCTTCCTTTATTTCTGCAGGTTGCAGCCAGGAAACTGGAAAATGGGCCACAGGAAACCTGGCCTCCTACATCTGTCCCAGTTTGTAACAGCAGCTCTGGTTTTATTTTTCTAAGTGTCTCAGGTTCATTTTAACCCTTGACATGACTGCTGCAATAACACATGAAAGAACATGGCTGGTTTGTTATTACTTTTTTTTTAACCACTGTTTCTCAATAGTAGAAATTGAGATTTTGCTAAACCATACTGATTTTTTTAAGTATATTAATACTTACAGTTATGTGAGTTTTAAAAACCTTTTGTTGGAAACTACCAAAACAAGCCCATTCCATAATGACAAACATTAAAGAGTTTATTTAGAGAAAAATACAGAATAAGGCAGTCTCTAGCTGTTCCAGCTATATAAATTTTTAACATAGTTCTAAAGTGAGCATCTGTACGGAAAGTTGAACAGCTTACAAATCCTTTAGGCCAGTTTTTCACATTTCAGTTTCTATAAAAAATTGAAGCACACTTGTTTCGCATTTGATTACAGAAGCAAAAGGGTGCTGATGAAGAAATGAAACCTCCCTAGAATAATCAAAACCTCAGTCAGCTGTAACATTTTCCACTGAAAATTCATCCTTGTAACAGTGATTATATCATGAGAGGTTACAGACAACTGCCAAATCTGCCCGAATGCTTGCTCAGAAACATTTGAAAGAACAAGGCAAAAGCCTGACTCAGTCCTCACACTTTATTTCTCAACAGAGATGTTTCAAGGGTGATAAATAGGATGTGGTTGGTGAGAAGTTAGTGATTCTGCCAGAAAGGAGGAAAACCAAATATCAGTTTGTTTACTCAGAAAGTTTTCAAGTACTCATCAGGAGCACTTACTGCTCATTTAACTGGCCTTGAAAAATTAATCTCACAACCAAGTGTGTAAATATACCTGCTTTAACTTGACACAGAACTTTCTCTGGTAAAGTTAGTAACTCAAACTAAGGCTGCAATCCATACTCAGGGCACTTTAGGGAACTGTATGATACAGAATGCTGGTAATTTTTCCGCATCCAGCAACCAGGACATTTCCTGCCAGAGCATCCTCCGAGCTCTTCCATTGTGTTGAAACTGCAAAACCTTTCTAAATCAGGACTTCCTCCTATTATATTTCAGAGGCGTCTTTCTGGGAAATGCAGATTCAAGTGAAAAAAAAAAAAGTAAAATAGGAATTCCTGCAGCACCACCCAGTGGAAACATTAGAAAAAGTTACGGGTTGCCTGGCGCACAAGTTCCGATTTGCTGCAGAAGTACAGTAAATGCTGCCACACAAATCCAGGCTGGTTTAAGGATGTGCCAAAAAAGCACAGAGCGTTTTGCCGGCTGATATCCTTCATGGAGTCACATGAGGCATGCCTATTCTGCTGGCCCAGCATAACACTCTTCTCTTAACTTTATATTCTAACTTAAAAGCTTATTTACAGTAATAATTTAGGTCCCCTTCTCAAGCAAGATTACCCACTGTTCTGGCCCGGCGCACTTAAGAAAATAAACAGACTCCTGTGGTTAAGAGCAACATTAAAGAGACAGCAGCAAGATCTAGCAAAATATTATAGGATAACATGAAGTTCCACTGCAGAAAAGAAAGCACTGATAGACATGTCCAGTAACGCCTCCAGTAGGCACGTTTGGTATTACAATGTTCGGAGCTTTTAATTCTTTTAACTAAGTCAAAGCAAGGCTGAGGCAGATGTCCCAAGGAGGAAAGTTCTGTAACCTCCAAATTAATACAATAAAGGACTGGTCTCTTGCCAAGCAGAGGTGTGATGACACCGCCTCTAAAACACCAGTGTTTTCAGATTCTCCAGGAGGATGCAATTCAAGAAACAGGTTTAAACTGACTGGAGTTAAAGCCCTTAGCAGGAGGGAACATGGCTAGCTGCCTCCCTCAGAAAGCCTTAAAAAAATAACTCTTTCTCAAGCTAGCCGTAAACAAAACTACATAAATCCATAATGGCTCCAACCGTTCACTTTGGGACAGACATAAAATGAATGCAGACTCCTCACACCGCTTTCTGTCTGCTCATGTGGTGCACATCTGTGGCATGCTGGCAATATGCTACACTGTAATCCCAGGGACTTGTGCTTTCAAAGCCAGCCCTATATGTTTATTTTTCCCATATGACTTCCTCTTATATTTTTGTCGGCATCAGTAGGACACAGATCATGATTGACTGTCCTATCTAAAATTCCTGATAGTCCTTTTGATAAATTCAGAGAAAATATGTATGAAAACAAAAAGAGAGCTAAGGAGGGCAGAGGATCAAGCCTTCAGGAACAGTGGCTTTTCTGAAAGTTTACTTGACGTACCAAGCAATGATTACTCCCAAATGTACATGCTTTTTCCTTATCTATACTCCCTTCTTAAACTAGCAGACCAAATGGTTTGTAACTGATGCTAGTGGCCATGCTATTTTAAATTGTGTATTAATATTGTCAGCCGCCTCAAATGTTGCTTTTAATACATTTCATATTCAAGTTTTTTAAACTAATCTTTCCCTCCTCACTGATTTTGCCTTGACTGCAAACTCAGATAAACAAGCAGGTCTTTTTAACACTTTGAGCAGAGAGGAACCTGGCCAAAAGGGCAGGAAACATAGTCCTGGGAGTTCTGTTCAGGCAAACCGAGGTGGCTGGTAATTTCCGTGAGACCTAAAGCACAGCAAGATCATTGCAGCTTACACAGAGTCAGAGCTCGCCTTCCTGTGCATGCTGCACTTTCAGAATTTGCTGGATTAGCAAAATGAGCCTTTACACTATTAAATAACATACAGGTTTGCCTGTATATTCTCATGTTGCGAAGGGAGTCAGTCATAGCATTGTACAGAAGACGGTGTAACGCAATTCAGCAGGTAGTAACCTACATACATATGGAGACGTTTTACCCCGACAGTTTCTTCCCAAAACGTTAGTGCTATCACAGTAGTTCTTGGAGCATGAGCCAGGGTGGAAGTTCCTTAGTCATAAAAAACGAGCAACTAGTCACAGCTCTAGTGAAGGTCTGTATTTCACTTTAGATACTACTATTTCTGTGTGCAACTGTCTCATAGTAAAAACCTAAACTGTCATTCTTACATGTCAAAATCCCAAAACTTTTCTATTCTCCTCCTTTCTCAATGCTAATCAAAGTTCTGATATGCACGTTTATCATGTGCTAAGCTAAACTGAAACCAGATTAAAAGATTCTTATCTTCTGACATTATTCACTTGTCTATTACACAAGCAAGAACTTAAGGTCACACCTACACATTTCCCCTAACATTGTTCATCAAACACTGGAATACCCAACAGAATGCATCATATAATACATGAGATTTCAGCCAAGCGAAGATCTGGTTGTTACTCTTCCTGTACTGTCTGTGTGTCCTTTGTGCTTAAACTATTTCCCCACGGCTGCTGCAAATTATGAAGGTGAGACAAATGGCACACTATTTCAATCATTACAGCAAACTTTGCTGTATCCTAAGTGCCTAGATTGCCTATGTTTAAAAGTGACATAAATACACTAACTGGTTTGTTAGTGTCTCTGCTGCTCAGGGTACTCAACAGTCACTATTTCAATTCATACGGTGAATCCCGTATAAAAACCCACGTTTAAATAAAACATAAAGACTCTACCCCCTCTCCTCAACTTGGATGAGACTGCAGAGTCAGTTTTATTGTGCACTACTCCCAGGGAACCAACCCAGCCTTGACACTGCTCTGCTTTGGAAGCATTTGCATCGCAGAGCTTCAGTACCGAAGCAGCAGTACTGAAGGCATGCTGCAGTCATACTTTCTATACCAGCCCTATTCCACGCTTACAGTTTGCAAAACTAACCACACACACCAGTTGCTCTGAGTCTGCTCTGAGTCACCAGACTTCAGAGAGGTCTATATCTAGAATCTAAGCTCACATACCCATCTCAGCTATATTAGCACAACATGGAAGAAATCCTCTAAAGGTAGTCAACTTTCTCCAGATTTCACTAACAGAGCTGCAACAGGAATTTGTTTCTACTTTCTAAATGCTTTTTAAAGATTGTTTCTTCTCCTGAGTTACTGTTAATTGCTGGGAAGAGATAATAGTGGCACTTGAGTCCATAAACTTTTTGTTTGTGCTGTACTGTGACTTGATACAGAGGCCACTCAACATTACCACAATATAAACATTTGAAAACAATAACACTCATTAGTATCCTTCCAAAAAAGCTTAAACTGAAATATATCTGATCAATTTTCTGCATAACAAACAAAAAAAAAGACATGAAGAAATACACACAGATACAGTAAAGAGGTGCTGACACCACATTAAAGGCAAATGAATGCATAATAGAAATCTGTTTTCCAGATGAATTCTCAGCTGTTTTGCAAAATGAGGATGGGAAACTTATAGAAGGACATTTGATTGAAAACATTTAGATGCTTTAGATGAAGTACATAATCCAAGCCTACTCTTTTTGGTACAACTGTGAAAGCATATTTTACACAAACTTCTTTTTCAGAGAAATACACGTTTTGTAAAATTACATTAACAGTACTTAATACTTGAGGTAGTGCTTAGAAATCTTTGATCAATTTTGAATGTTTGAGAATCACAAACTTTACAACCAAATGATCCATTACATAATTTAACGACAGCTAAAACTAAAAGACAATGTGTCAGATGTAAGTCTTCCTCTCCTACTACCTCAAATGATCTTCAAGTTAGGATCAACAAGATTAAAAAAACTGTACACTTTAAAGCAGAAGAAATGAAGCCAGGGTTGCGTGCATGCGAGCCAAAATACATTAGTGTAGTAATTGGTATTTGCAAAGATTATCCAAGCTATACCCTGAATCTTCAAATGTCTAGTAAATTGGCAAGCAGAGACACGGGCGTGATTGAAACGACTCTCTGAAATATATCTGAGGGAAGCCATAGAATGGGCGATATCCTTCACACATTCAGCACATCCTGACACTGCAAAATTGAGAGCTATGGAAGACCAGGAGGACACTTGCACAAAGCAAGCAAGAGCTTCTTCAATGCCTTAGCTACATTCAAGGCTTAAGCTACCATTTAAATGTTCGCAACATGCAGTTTGTCTCAGTGCATTAACAGAAGTGCCAACACACTCAAAAATAAATACATGCCTAAGTGCCTGAAAAGATCAAAACAAAGGAAGTTTGTGGCTTCCTACAGAAATTCTTTCCCTGAAGACCCTGAGCTGTGTCTAACCACTCAGATGTAGACAGAGCACATGTATAGTCTTTAGAAACAAACCTCTCTTTACATAGCTGATTGACATTTTTCTTAAAAGTTCATAGGTGTCATCATTCAGGTGAGCAGATTACAGCATGTGGCCATGCATGCAGGGGTCAGTGGATTCCTCCTGAAGGAGAGGCAAAAATACCACAGTACTACTACAGTAATAGTAGTATAGAACAAACTTCCCCCGGTTTCTATACTGGGCATGACGTGCTGTGGTATGGAATACCCCTTTGGCTAGCTTAGGTCAGGTGTCCTGTCTCTGCTTCCTCCCAGCTTCCCCTCCTCCCTGACAGAGCAGAAGACTCAGAAAGTCCTTGGTTGGAGTAAACATCACTTAGCAACAACTAAAAGATATCGGTGTTATCAGCATTGCTCCCAGGCTGAAAGTCAAAAACATAGCACTGCATCAGCTACTAAGAAGGAGAAAAATGACTGCTACTGCTGAACACAGGACAAGGCTCAACTGCAACACAGGCATCTGCACAACTGCTCAAAAATAATTATGGATCCATAGATACAGAAAAGACAAACCCCACTGCTCTAGACAGTCACAGCAATGCTGCTTGAGCAAGCAGCCCAAAATCACGCATGGTGTTGGCAACCGTAACTGTATAGCAGTAAAAAAGTATAATTTTCGGCTGAGTTGTATCTTCTTGAGGCATGACAAAATCTGGCCTCTAATGTTCTTAAACGTAATACAACTTTAAAATAATTACTAAGTATTTGGTTATTCAGTACACTGTGAGATACTGACCATGAATTACACTGATTAAGCAGATCAACAGTTCCAGGGTACCTTTTCATACTGCAAAACTATCACAGTATTCATACAAAATTAAAAATGCAGAATGACTATACAGCTATTAATTTGTATTGAATTAGCTGGCAGGTAGTGCCTTAGTCATATTTTCATATCAATGTTGATGGCAGGTATTTTTTTTATGTTTTGTTTTCAGAAAAGCAGCAAGTCTCATCCAAAGAGCTTTTGAATTTAAATCCACTCTAAACAGCAAACCCTTAAGAATGTGAATTCTGATACAATTCTAAAGTCATAGAATGGGTTGGGTTGGAAGGCACCTTAAAGATCATTCAGTTCCAAACCTCCACCATGGGCAGGGACACCTCCCACTAGAGCAGGTTGCTCAAAGCCCCATCCAACCTGGCCTATAAATTACTGGCATATAAAACCACAATGAGTTAAAGAAAGTTTCAAGGACAAAGATGAATTTTGGTTTTGTGAAATGCACAGGTGAGGTACTTTGTGCTCCATCTGCTTTGCTTCCACACATGCAGCCTTGTATTTTACAGTGCAGTGAGCTGGACTTCCTGTGCCTACACCTTAATGTTCTCCTCAAAATCGTGACTAATTCTTTCATCATTCATTATTTGACAAAATACTCCAACTTGAGAAGAGACATATTCAGTCTTTCACGAGCTCTCAACCGCCTCCAGAATATTAGTTGATTCATTTAATAAGCCACAGACGAAGTAAACATCTCTCTAATGATTCAAGACTGTGAGATTCCCTGCTGTGGGAAACACCAGGAAAAAGCCATGGTGAATCAATCCAGGGATAAGCAGCACAACACGGGCCCATCAGTGACAGCCTGTTGTATGAACCATTGGGTGTGGTTACAAAAGATATGCAGCAGCTCAAAACCAACAGTAAGTACTCTTTGAAACTGGCCCAGGCTGACAGTGTCCTGTAATCAGTGTCACGACTCTCAGATGGATTCAAGCAGAAGCGTCCAGGCAGGCCGCACACTGGAGCCACCACCGCCAGAAGAAAACCATGGACTGATAAATTGTCTGAATTGCACAAAAATAGTTCAACCCACCACATCTTTGTGGGAAGCATGAGCTAATTTATCAGTTCTTTGCCATCTTAGGTTATTTAGCATTGTGATCGAGATCCACTCAGAGAGATGACAGTAACTACAGGACCGTACAAACTGTGACATCACCAAGATACACTTGCTAAAATATTTTTTTTTATAAATACATGCATCCCAAATAACTGTGTGTTGATTCTCACACCCTTATCCCACTCTTCCTTATCTTTAGTAGCCAAATGTCTGTTTATTTTGGCAACATGTTGTTACACGATTCCATTCCCAAGGCTAAGATTTGTATTTTCTGTACAGCTGATGGACCTCCATGTCCATATTACATATAACTATCTTCCTACATATAAATATGCAACCCTCAGAGCAAGCAACAAGCTCCATGCACCTTGGTGAACCTGCAAAATTACTTTCATTTTGTGCTAAGTTCTCCAGAACAGATTTTTTAACTAAGGCAGTTTTCAGCTTTATTTGTATTAAGTCACTTGATCAGTAATAACTTCCCGTAAGAATATCTCTATCATAAGAAGCCTCTATCCCAAGAAAGGCATTACAATGAAGGCAAGGTTTACATAAATGGTCTTCATGCACAGCAAAGGGGAATACGTCAGTCTTTGCTCCTGTTGCTCAATGTTATTTCATTAAACTTAAATCATGAAAACAAAGCAAGGTTCTCACCTCAAAGAACCACTCTGAATATCAGTAAGCAGTAAGAACTGCTAATGAATAAAACAAAAGAGATTTGTGTTTCTACATATAAAAACATCCATGTGCTGAGTGGTTTATAAACAGAGTTACAAAGAAGGCTGTAGCTGAGATGTGTTGCTTATTTCGGCTGTTGCACCTAGGTGGTATCACAAAGGCTCTGCGTCTGTAGGTTTTTTCCTTTTAGGAACAACTCATGGAGGTGATTTGGAAAACTGAGACAGAGGCAATTATGATAATATCTCATCCCTTAGCAGATACTATGTATTCTTCTCACACACTATTGTATTTTTTTAAATTAAAGCAGTTAAAAGAACAAAATCACACTTGCGGTGGAAACACCTTTAAGATATTTTTATTATCTGAGTGGAAACATCATGCACTACTTGATATTTGGATCTTTTTTTCTTTTTGCTCCAAACAGAAGTGTTGTGGTTTTAGCATATCTATGGATTGCTTCTCATGCACTCTTTCAAATATACAGAACACACAAGTGGTACACTACTACATCATCTGTTTTTCTATGAGGACATTAAGATGGTTTTACTTATGCTGAGTGAATACAATATATGAAATTTATGTAGTGTAGATAGATCATATAAATAACTTCATGTGTGAAAGTGTGCGCTTCACCTACACTGATTCGGTAGAAGGCACACTGAAATTCCAGCAATATTTAATGCAGTAAGTGGGCAATTTAAAGACCATATTTCAAAAAGAGATAACATGAGCTAGGGAGGGCTCTTCACTCAGAGTTTTGGTGTCACACACCACACTGTTCCATAACAAATTCAGCACATTTCTGAACACCATGCCGAATAATAAACCCCTCTAAAATTTAGAATTTTACAAAAGAAATAAAACTTCAGAAAACAGCTCTCACTACCTGATGACTGCATTTGATTGAAACAGAACTTAAGCATTTTCTGTTTTATGCACTGTTCTGAAAATTCTTCTCCATCTAACTAGGAAATCAAGAGGCATCTGTGTCTGGAGATTGTGTCACTGATCCACTAGTAAACATCCTCTGTAAAGTGATGTTAATGAAGAACTTTTCTGTGCAGCTTGGACATAGGAAGTACAGGAAACACTGAAGATCCTCAAAGGTATACACGTGGTACACTGCAATTAGTTCTCCATCCAAGTACTACTTTTCTTCACAGTATTTGCTAGTTTAATGTTACCACATGATAATTCAAGTAAGTAGCTAAGTGTTACTTCCTATTACATGCAATTTTATTCACATTTTTTGACATTCCCTTAAGATAAAACCTACTTAATAAGCAAGACTCCCTTTTCTTTGTTTGGTCCAGGCTTTTTTATTTGCAAAAAGTTGTTAACTTCTAATTTAAATTTAAAGATCAGTGGGGCATGGCAAAAATCTTTCTCATTCTGAACACAGACTTCTTTCATGACTGCTATGAAAATAAATCATCACGAAATAATACACAAACCACTAAGTCAAAAATGGTGTTTACAAAATTCACCTGAAAATTAGATACGTAAAAGCACCAATACAGGAAGGTTACAGGAGTGAATATACTTTTCAAACACGCCCATCACCTTTGTATCTTGGCACAAGCTTTTCAATCATGCAATTACATGCAATTGTCACAGACGCACAGAATATGCTTATAGCAGTGTTCTGTGCACCCCATTTCTGCACTTCATTCTATTTATGCATAAACTACTACCTTATCTGAAATAATTGAAAAGTCTGAATGAGCTAAACATGAGACGAACCACGACTTTCTGCTTGAAATTAAATGAAACCTGACTTTTGGAGTCCTCATGACCAAAAAGATGCTGCATTGTATAAACTTGTGTTAGCACTATACCCCTAAGTAAATAAAGATGTAACTTGTCTCCCTTTCAACTGCAATGTTAGAAAGGCTGACAGGGCTTCACAAAACTCTCCTGTGTTAGAGAACGGAAACTCCTAATGAGATTAGTTGGTGTGTGTGCAGACATTACTTAGCCATGACTAAATGGGCTCTCTTCCTGCAGCCAGTGGAAAATTCAGGGAACTTTTTCCCCCTGCAGCATCAGAGTCCCTCTAACCTTCAGCAAAGCTAGATCCAAAAACAACTCCACTTTCTCTCCCTTTCTCTCGCTCTTTTTTTTTTCTTTTTTTTTTTTTTTTTACCCGTTCCTTACAAACATTTTTCTTGTTTTTTGGGTTGTTGGTGGAAACTCTCC